>JANTPZ010141738.1:0-40403 GCA_025593235.1 Vachellia pachyceras | reverse complement strand
TTGTGAGGGAGGAGTTGCAGAAATTCAGGAGAACGCCTACAGCAAAAAAGGCAGAGAGAGAAAAAAGAGTTCGTACATTGATGTCCTTGCGCTGATTTATGAAGTATATAACGCTTGTATTTGGATTTAGGACTGCATAGATAGCTGAGATCGGAACAGGACAGAGACCCTATATTCGATCAATCATCATCTGATGATATCCTCAAATTAGTTGTTTCAGAAGCTAACATCTGGTTGCCAGTCTGCTTTCACCAGTTCCTTGGAGCTGGGTCTATTAGGTGTTAGGGAACTTCGATCTTACTTTTAGCCGAACGTCTTGGAGCAGGACAAGTAAGCATGTTAATGTGTTCTGGAGATTGTTTGATTAAGGATAGCAGAAATAACCCTTGTGCATATGAGTCATAGTGTCAGTTTCAGTTGGTGTACTAATGGATATTATATTCTCCCTATTGGTTACCAAATATGATGGCAAAAATTAAATTCCCACTAAGTTCTTTCCATCGCTCGTTATCTGCTGTTGCTATTACACTATCTATTTGGTTCTGTGGACTGTTTGCTCTGTTAATTACAAAGAATTTTAGTTGCTAGAGAGATATGACTAGTTTGAGATAGGGTTTGAAAAGTTCGTTAATATAAATCGGGATAAAATTCTTATTATATCTTTATTTTATAAATTGATTGAAAAAATAGTTTTTGCTCACAAATGGTTTCATGTAATCTAAAAATATATAAAAATGATCTGAGCAGAATTGAATTTAGAAGGATAGCTTGGAAAATTTACAATTCAACAAAATATATTACAATCAGTACTTTTTATAATTTTTTCAACATCTATTTATAATTATTTTCGTATGAGAAAAACTGTTGCAATGCCATTTATCGATTTGTCCTTTTAATTAGAAGGAAGTACTTGGCTCATATTAACTTGTTTTACTTGCATAACAATTAACTAAGTACCCCTCTGTAATTGCGATGAAGGACAACTTTGTTCATTTTCCTCCTTCTAAGCTCTGTCTGGACGATTGAGATAGTGAGCAAATAGTTTGATAATTCGCAGCCAAGGACCACTTTTCACATAATTAAGGAGGAAATAGCGGACCCCTTATTGTAATCAGGGGAACGAAACACGAATGGCTGGGGATTTCGCTTTTAAAAAATGACATCATTCTATAACCGATTCAAACATTTCATATTCTGATGCAGGCTAGATAAAGACATATCCTAGCAATCATCCTAACCAACTTATTCTTTAAACATGAAATTGTTAATAACTTCATGCATTATAAACAAGCTCTCCATCTTCACCTTTGAACTCCAAACTGCACAACTTTATTTTCTTGCCAAACATCCGAATCACGGCTGCCCTTACCGATAGCATCTTGTTCTACAGCTTGAGCTGCTTAGCGTTACTCATCTGCGCTGTGCTTTTCATTGTCAAGTACTTTGGCCTTCAACTCGTGAATTCTGGGACCAGACATCGAACACCGCCAAGCCCACCGGATCTACCCATCATGGCCACCTTCACCTTGTTGGCACAGTCATTCCCAAATATTTCCAGAACTTGGCACATCTTTATGGCTCTCTCATGCATCTTCGTTTAGGTGCATGCACAAACTTAATTGTGTCCGATGCCCTAGTTGCTGGCGAAGTTGTCAAAACCCATGAATTCAACTTCTGTTATCGCCCAGAGTTTGGATCCTCTGATTATGACAACTACAAAGACTCTTACTTCATCACAGCCCCCTATGGCCCTTATTGGCGTTTCATGAAGAAGCTGTGGGTCACCCAACTCCTCTCAACCTCCCACTCGGTCGTTTCACTCATGTCAGGGAGCAGGAGATGAAGGGCCTCTTGGATTCCCTTCTTCACTGTTCCCGAGAAGCCAAAGCTTGCGATTTGAGCTTTAAGTTCACTGCTCTCACCAACAATATCTTGTGTCGTATGGCTATGAGCACCACCTGCGATGCTGATCACATTCACAGGCTGGTTCGTGAGTGCTTGGATTAGGAGCTAAGTTAAGTTTGGGTGAAGTGTTGGGACCTCTTGTAAAGTTTGACTTATTTGGGTGTGGAAAAAAAGGAGGGAAAAGTTGAGTGCGAGCTCGATCAAATACAGGAGATGATCATGAAAGGGCATGAGGACCGACTAATTAAGTCATAGGGGTTCTGAGTTAGAAGAGAGGGAAGACATGATGGACTAATTACTACAAGTTTACAGAGATCCAAACGCTGAAGTGAAGCTAAAAAGAAACGACCGTAAGGCTTTCTTTCTTACAAGTTTCATCCCCCCCTCCCCCCCCCACCACAAAAATTCTCTTCTATAGACTTGTATACACATACTTATAGTTGTTTGATAAACAATATTCATGTTATTATATATGTGGAAGGAAATACTCCTAGCAGGCACTGACACGACTTCGGTGGCGTTGCAGTGGGCAATGGCAGGGATCATAAACCACCCAACCGTGTTGAAGAAACTAAGGGAAGAGATGGATTCAAATGTAAGGGAATGAAGACTAGTTAGAGAAAGTGATGTTCCAAATCTGCCATACCTGCAAGCTGTTGTGAAGGAAGCTCTCAGACTCCATCCTTCAGCACCCTTCGCTCTAAGGCAATCCGCAGAAGATCGCAACATCAACTGCTACGACATCAAGGGGCAAAGCAGGACCCTGGTCAACGTGTACGCAATCATGAGGGACCCACAGGTGTGGGCCAGCGCAGAGGAGTTCCTGCCAGATAGGTTCTTGGATGAAAATGGAACTCAAAATCTGATGCAAATGAAGGGTCAAGATCTCAGATATGTTCCGTACGGGAGTGGAAGAAGGGGATGTCCTGTGGCGGCTCTAGCTTTGACAGTGATACAGTCCACCATTGTCGCTTTGATTCAATGCTTTGATTGGAGAGTGGAAGGTGGCTTCATGGTTGACACAGCAGAAGGGTCAGGATTCTCTGTGTGTTTGGCTAAACCACTCGTTTGTTACCCTGTCGCTCGTCTTGATCTGTTGTCGGTTTAACATTCATAAACAATAAAGTTGAAGTTGAAGGGCTTGTTCTTTGTATCATAACTGCGATTAAAGAAAGAAATGAGGTTGTTTTTATGTATGTGATAGCTGACAAGTGATGTCCTTTAATGTGAGAAGGGTAACAACATTATGAGTCAAACACTGCTATGTATGTGTGCATGAACAACGATTTCATTTCTTTCACAGATAAATGTTTCGTTTAAAACGATGACAATTCATCGAGAATTCCTTTTCTCTTATTATTTAATGTGAGATTAAATTGTTGATTTGATTTGATTATGATTTAAGTTGATATCAATATTATTTTATTATAAATGCTTCTTTGTACTTTCCTTTATCAAGCTGAATATTAAGATCCCACCCGTTTTTTATATTTGGTATATTCCGTTGAAAATAAGACGTTAATTATTATACTCAGATAATAAACATATCTGGATGACGAACCTCTTCACATGTGTAACTAAATTTAATATAGGTTTTATATTTAAAATTAAAATAAAATATCGCCTCACTCTCAAAAAGAAAAAGGAAAATAAACCTCCTAATCATTAGCTTCTACATTCCTCTCTTTGAATTCTAATAGCTAGCTAGGTGCACATAAATATTTGTCTTTCCAGTGCTTGTTATCTGCTGTTGCTGTTGCACTAAAAATATTCATTTTCCTCCCATGGTGCTGTGGCTTGAAGTTGCTTGTTCTGTTCTGCGGACTGTTTGCTCTGTTAATTGCAGAGAATTATCCCCAGAAGCATAACTAATTATAAAAACTACAATTGAATAAAAAAGCTCTTCTCAAACAAGTGCTTCCAAAGTTCATTGACATAATTCTTGAGGCGATCATCATGAATAAGAACTATCACCAAAAAGGCAATAGATTTTTTCAAAATCTGAGGTTATGAGTTCATACTTCCTATCTAGAGTGGAACTATAATGGGTGCATTGATTATGACAGTTTTTAAAATAATTTATTTATTTATTTTCAATATTATAGTTAGAATAATTTTGTTTATTTCAGATACAATATCTATAAAAAAAAGAAACTATTAAAATTAAAATTAATAATATCAAATCTATCCCATCTAATTTTAATTTGAATGGTCTAAATTGAGTGGAGTGCAGGCCAAAGGGGCGATTTTTTGATAAATTCTCAACTAATTATAGATTTTTTATAGAAAAAGTTACGGTGAATTGGATCCTACGAGCTTATCAAGGTGGCAGCATGCCTTTGGACTCAGAAAAAGCTTATAGAAGTATTTAAGTATCACCTACTAACAAAGTTTTTATATCACAACGGGTTTTAAACTCATGATCTTATAAATTATCACGAGTCAATTCCTTGTAACCTGAATCAATTTTTGTTGTTGCTAACTCAAAATCTCCTCATATCATGGCATTTAAAGTTATCATTGGCATGTGGCCCAACAAGACTTGATTATGGCCAAGAAATTCACTTTTCCATATAAATGCATGAGAGTTGGGATTGGGGGTGGGTGTTCTGTTTTTTGGTTTTCGAAAGTTCATGAGAAAGCTTTTCATCAATCAGCTCCTCAGCCGCCGAGTGGAGGAGGAGGAGGAAGATGAAGCAGAGGGGGATCTGTTTGGTATTCTACTAGACATATACGATGATCCAAATTCTGAGATCAGATTAACAAGAGAAAACATCAAGGACTTCCTTTTGGCATTCATAACTTTGAATTCTAACAGCTAGCTAGGGACTCGTAAATAATTCTCTTTGAATTCTAACAGCTAGCTAGGGACTCGTAAATATTTCTCTTTGAATTCATAAGTGTGACATATTTTGGCATTTTGCAGAACTTGTTCGGAGACGGCACTGACACGTCATGCCGCTCTGTTGCAGAGAATTTCAGTTGCTAGAGATACAGACTTGTTTCTTGTAGCCTGAAAAATGATATCAGCCCCAAAATCCCATTCTATTTATGCCAGCCATTCCCCTCCCACGCACACCTACACACTTCAAAAAACCCCTTCAACACATCAAAACAACCCCATCAGAACCAGAAGCATAACTTCATAAATTTACAAATCCGCTATTGTCAGATCTTCAGACAATTTTAAAATTTTGAAGAAAATCTTCTCCAACAATTTTTCTTCCAAAGTCATTGACGTAATCCATCCAAAATATAAAATAATTAGTCTATTCAGCTTGATCGATAAAATTAAAGATCTTAATTCAAATAGATGGTTTGGGATTATTCGAAGCACGTTCAGCGGGATTTGCGGATTCCTTTGTTTTATAAACAAAAGGAGCTATCTGGCTCTTACTGATTTATTTGTGAGATAGTGAGCGTACCCCTTGATGCCATCGTGAATAAGAACGATCACAAAACGCCGAGAGATTTTGCGTTCTAAAGTGATCGACATATATAATTCTATAACACATTCAAACGACTCATGTTTTGGTGCTGAACAAAAGCAATCGTCCAAAGTCAAAACCTACTCCTTATTCCATTAAAATGAACATGTTAAATAACTTAATGCCTTATAAGTAAGCCCTGCATATTTGACCTTTGAACTCAAAACTACAGCCAAATAATCGAACCATGGCTGCCCTTAATGATGGCATCTTGTTCTACAGCTTGAGCTGCTTAATGCTGTTGATCAGCACTGTGTTGTTCATCGTCAAGTCCTTTCGTGCTCAACTGTTGAATTCTGGGACCAAGCATCGAACCCCACCGAGTCCACCGGCACTACCAATCATTGGCCACCTTCACCTTGTTGGCTCAGTCTTGTCTAAATCTTTCCAGAACCTGGCTCGTCTTTATGGCCCTCTCATGCAGCTTCGTTTCGGTGCATCCACAACCTTAGTTGTGTCCGTTGCCCAAGTTGCTGGCGAAGTTTTCAAAACCCATGAACTCAACTTTTGTGACCGCCCTCAGTTTGGATCCTCTGATTATTTGCCCTTCAAAGGCTCTTATTTCGTTACTGCCCCTTATGGCCCTTATTGGCGTTTCATGAAGAAACTGTGCGTCACCCAACTCCTCTCAAGCCCCCAGCTCGGTCGCTTCACTCATGTCAGAGAGCAGGAGCTGAAGAGCCTCTTGGATTGTCTTGTGCAGTCTAGTAGAGAAGCCAAAGCTTGCGATTTAAGCTTAAAGTTCACTGCTCTCAACAACAATATCTTGAGTCAGATGGCAATGAGCACAACTTGCGATGCTGATCACATTCACAGGCTGATTCGTATTGCAAAGTTTGACTTGTTTGGGTACGGAAAAAAGTTGGCAAAAGTGATGTGCGAGTTCGATCAAATACTGGAGATGATCATGAAAGAGCATGAGGAGAGACTCAATCACAAGGGTTCTGAAGCAGAAGAGCGGGAAGACATGATGGACCTTTTATTAAAAGTTTATAGAGATCCCAAAGCTGAAGTGAAGCTGAAAAGAAACGACCTTAATGTTTTCTTTCTAGTAAGTTTCATTTCCCCCTGTAACCTCTCTCTTCTCTGGACTTGCATATATATATATATAGTTGTTTGATGAATAATATTCATGTTATATATGTGGAAGGAAATACTCCTAGCAAGCACGGACACGACTTCAGTGGCGTTGCAGTGGGCAATGGCAGAGATCATAAACCACCCAACAGTATTGAAGAAACTAAGGGAAGAGATGGATTCAGTTGTGGGGAAAAGAAGATTAGTGAGAGAAAATGATGTTCCAAATCTGTCATACCTCCAAGCTGTTGTGAAGGAAGTTCTCAGACTCCATCCTCCAGCACCTGTTGTTCTCAGGCAATCTGCAGAAGACTGCAATATTAACGGCTACGACATCAAGGGACAAACCAGGATAATGGTCAACGTGTACGCGATCATGAGGGACCCACAAGTGTGGGCCAGGCCAGAGGAGTTCATGCCAGAGAGGTTCTTGGGTGGACAAGGAACTCAGAATGTGATGCAGATGAAGGGTCAAGATGTGAGGTATGTTCCGTTTGGGAGTGGGAAAAGGGGATGTCCTGGGGCATCTCTTGCTTTGGTAACGATGCAGTCCACCATTGGCGCTCTGATTCAATGCTTTGATTGGAAAGTGAAAGGCGGCTCCAAGGTTGACGCCGCAGAGGGGTCGGGATTCTCTCTGGGTCTGGCCAGACCCCTCGTTTGTTACCCCATCGTTCGTGATCAGTGGTCGGTTTTATATTAATTCGTAAAGAACAAGGTTAATTGGAAGGGGTTTGTTACAACGCTATGGTTTGTTTGTGTGGATGTGATAGCTGATTGGTGATGCCCTCGGATGATATCTGTAGAAAATCCTGCATTCTCAGTGTAAACATAGTGTGAAGGTTTATGGATGCATGGCCTTAATTTAGTGTTTGAAACGGATTAATAAGGTGACAGATTTCCTCTAGGAGGGGTTAATTTGGTGGTGTGTTCAGAGAATAGATGTCTCAATGCTTACTTTAAAGGATATTTGAACTTTGTTTCGTCGGCTTAACACCTTGCTCCTCTCTCTTTGATGAGCCCTCCTGTATCTCTCTCTCTCTCTCTGCTCCTCCTCCTGTGCTCCCTTCTGTCCCACAAATCTACACCTACACTAACTCCTATCCTTCTTTCACTCCGTCCGATTGTGCCGACGCCGACGCCGTGACTGATTCGAATCACGATGAATCATCCGTTGAAGATTCTGAAATCGATCGCCAAAGCGCCGTGGAGTTGACATCATAATGTGTCCCCCAATGTTTCTTCTCTATATGCACCCACCCACACACACTCTCTCTCCCCGTTTTCTACTTCACCAGCCTCTGCTCCGCATTTTCAATTCCTGCAGCAACGTTATTATGTGAACACGTATATGGTTGCCAAAACCCGTATCCTTTTTTTTTTTTTGCCAGAGCCAAAACCCGTATCCAATCAATATAACATATAAAACCTCTCCACCATAAGCAACTTTGTCAAAAAAAAAAACCTCTGTAGAGAAAGCAATTCAAATTTCAAACGCGCGCCACTGAGCTCCTCTCTCTCCTTCTTCCTCAGTCTATCTTCTCCCTCAGCTCTCAGTCTCTCTTCCTCACTCCCTCAGCTCTCACTCTCACCTTCAGCGAGCTCTCAGCACTCACCGTCCCTTGTCTTCTTCTCTCGCTGTCTCCCTGCGTAAGTGAGACATCGATATTGATTCCTCGCTGTCCCTTGTCCTATACACTAACCTTCTACCGAAAGAACCCTAACCCCTCAACTTGAAGCTTGAGCTCTGAAGAACGTCTCTCATCGAGTTTGTGGTTGGTAAGTTGCGATTTGTGGTTTCCTCTTCGTTTGTTTCTGTTCGAACAATAGTTTATTCATCTTCATCTTCTTCCTCCCTCGACGACCCTCTTATAATCGGCATTCAGAGACGAAGCTTGATATCCGACAACTGAAGTTTTCGTGTAGATCCTCTTGGAAAATTTATCGGTTCAAATCTGGTACCTTTTCTTTTTTTTGGAAAACTATTAGTTTAGTCACTTTCTTTATGAGATTCTCAATTTTTATTTTGCAGGCACAGAGAGTGGCGAACAGGTTGTGGTAGCAATCTCGGAAGCCATTAGCTCTGGCACTGCACTCTCGTATTGCGGATGTGCTTGCGGTGGATATACACCCGGCGGCTAAGATTGGAAAAGGAATCTTGTTGGATCACGCTACCGGCATCGTGGTGGGTGAGACGGCGGTGATCGGCAACAATGTGTCGATTCTGCATCATGTGACTCTGGGAGGGACAGGGAAAGTTAGTGGGGATCGGCATCCAAAGATTGGAGATGGAGTTCTTATTGGAGCTGGAGCAACTATTCTAGGGAACATCAAGATTGGTGAAGGTGCAAAGATCGGTGATGGGTCTGTTGTCTTGATCGACGTGCCTCCACGGACGACGGCGGTTGGGAATCCAGCGAGGTTGGTGGTTGGAAAGGAGAAGTCGAAAAAGCATGAGGATGTGCCAGGGGAGTCCATGGATCACACTTCCTTCATCGCTGAGTAGTTAGATTATGTTATATGGTTTCAAATCTTTTTGAATAAAAAAATCACTAGTGGATGATAATCTTACAACATATCCACATCTCTCTAACTTCTAGATTTTTTGGATTTTGTGAGTTGGAAACTTCAAGTTATGATGTATAACATGTTGGGGGTCATCTATCAACATGGTTTGATATTTATGTGAGATGTTTCAGGTTCATCATCTGTTTGATGTTTTTTTTATAACAAGCCTTAGTTTTACGCACTGATTTACAAGCATTACATGGTCAGGTGTTGATAGTCAGGTTGTTTATCTTGCTTTGTAGAACAAGGATATTGCATGAACCATTTTAAATGAAGAAACAGCTAATCCAAAGGATACTATCAGCTTTTTTTCCCTAATCTTTCCTAGCATTGTAGTGAATGTATATGGTAAATTGTAAAAAATTGTGGGTGTAAATATAGAGATGGGTCTCAGATAAAGTTACTGTATGTTAGTCTTCTTCCAAATGCATGAGTACAGAGAGTAGTATTAAGCTCATCCTGGAAGGTATTTTAGATGTCTTTAATCATATTTAGATAGTTCTTGCTTGCTATCATATCTTTGTGTCTTTATTGTGTCATGTTTTGTATGTATTAGTGCTTTTTAGATAGTTTCTCTGCAAGCAAAATTTGCATCAAGGTTAAAGTCTGATATAACTTTGATAGCTATAATGCAAATTTTGACTTGTGCAGATAAAGTTGGAATCTTTAATAGATTGAGCTAACTAAGAGCACTAGAACAGTTGCTTCTTTTAGGTTGAGATATTATATTGATATCTTTATGATGTGAAGATAATTGATTATACTCAATAGTGAATCAGTTTTCCAGTTCAAGTAATGTTTAATTTATGTCAAACACATAATCATACTAACTTGAAAATTGAAAATTGTCATAAGATTTCTGGGACTGTTGAAGCATCAGAGCACTCATCGGACTACGCGAAAGACCCAGAACACTGGCTTATATTTGAGAGTGTTCAGAATCTAACAGTTCAAGGTGGTGGAATCATCAATGGAAATGGAGAAACATGGTGGCAAAACTCCTGCAAAACGAACCCAAGTCTCGTATGTACATGCATGTTTCAGAATTAACCCCATAATAATATCATGCTCATTTCATTTATACTCATATCTCAATTCATGCATATCTGATAATTTTTTTCCCTTTGCTGTTTCTTTATGATTTTACAGGCTTGCAAGAGCGCCCCCACAGTACGTAAGCTAAAACCTTATTTGACATAGAGATTACAACAAATGATAAAATTTAAAGTGTCATGTTATATGTGCGCGCGCTCGCTTGCTCTAACATGGATTTATTAATGGGCCGTGTTTATGCAGGCTGTGACTTTCTACAAGTGCAAGAATCTGATAGTAGAGAACTTGGTGATTAAAAATGCACAACAAATCCATGTGAATATTCAAGAATCCACCAACGTTAAGGTTTCTGGTGTTACAGTCAATGCACCAGGGGACAGTCCCAACACCGATGGAATTCATATCACCAATACCAAAATTATCAAAATCTTAGACTCGGTTATAGCCACAGGTATATACATATATATGCTGAATGAAGTAATTAAATCTTCACACTTTTAAGTATATATATAATCATTTAATTTCTCGAATTATATCTTAATCACTTGTATTTCGATGCGTTTAATTGCAGGAGATGATTGTTTGTCCATAGAGAGTGGAACCCAAAATTTACTAGCCACAGTCATAACCTGCGGACCCGGGCACGGTATTAGGTAAATTAAATTTAATTAATTAATTCCCAACATCTGATTTAATTAAACTGTCAATAATCATTTCCTTCATTGATCATGTTGATAATTTAGTATCGGAAGCTTAGGGGAGACCGTAACCGAGGAATTTGTGTCGAGAATAACAGTGAATGGAGCCAAGCTTTCTGGAACTACAAATGGAGTTAGAATTAAGACCTGGCCGGTAATTACTATGAACCTTTTCAATTATCTCTTAAAATTCTTAGAAAAAATTAGAAATAATCTTACTTTATAGCCATGTGCGTATATAGATCATTCTTGCATTTGATTCTATATATTTTTGTTTGGTTTACTGTGTACATATAAATACAGGGAGGGGAAGGAAGTGCAAGCAACATAAAGTTTCAAGACATTACAATGGACAATGTGAGTAACCCCATCTTAATAGACCAGAACTACTGCGACCAAAAGAGTCTATGCAAACAAGAGGTAATGAATTAATCAATCAATCAGTTCACAACCCATACATTATGATGCTATATGACTTTCTCACCGCGCCATATTTGAGTAGTGCTTGGCCCCTTTGACATAGTTCTTCTAAAAGTGTTTTCTGTATTTGAAACTTGAAACAAGTCCAATTCTAGGGAAGGAGGTAACACTTTATTTCCACAATGACACAAGTTATGTCAATTGTGCTCACAATCACTCAATCAGTTCTAAACAAGTCCTTCTACTCCCATCCCCCCAAAAGCCCAAAAAGCAATGATATATATTGTGTAATGCATTCAGGATCCAATTCGCTGGAAGCCACATACAGATGTTGTTGATGGCTATTCTCCAACTCTACCACATCCCAAAGGTCTTTAAAATGGTGATACTGCTACTAGTGCTAGCAAACAGGTTATTGCCCTGACATTATGTATTGAATTTGCAATTACATACATGATAGCATTCAATATGTTCAGTGATAAATTTTGAAATTTGAATAATTGATTGAGTTCCTAATCTTTATAACTCTGCCTTCTTTGCAACCAGTGATTCATATACTGTCAGAATTACTTTTAAAAAAGAACAACTTGCCGTGTCTTCATGTTGCTTCAGGGAGGTTTGGTGTCACCCCTACATTCTTAGCAAATGCCGATCAATTAGGAATTAAATTGCACAAGGTGCAAAGCCTGGTGAAGGAGGACAGTTGCCTGGGAAAAAAGTTAGCATGTATATTGCAAGATCGAGAAATTCTAAACCTGGGGTTCCTCTTATATCTCCACCTCCTCATCATGACATCTATTCCATTGAGGATCTTGCTCAGTTGATCTATGACCTCCATTAGGTGACTCTGAGCATTTTGTATCTGCTTCTTTTTAAATGAAATCCAGTGTGATAGGAGAAAAATCTTCATGATTTTCTGGTTTAACAGGTGAACCCTAAGGCTAAGGTCTCAGTATAACTGGTGGCTGAAGCTAGAATTGGCACTATTGCATCTGGGGTTGCAAAAGGCAATGCTGACATTATAGAGGTATTAATCCTTCATTTGCCAGAAGAATTCGCAAGGCCACCAAAATATAAAGCTTTTACTTGACGTCCAAGTTCAATTATTTCAAATTGGAATCCTACATTACTAATGAATGCCAAAATGTATCTTCTGAACCATACAATATGATCTGCCATAAGGTCGATAGATGCATAAATTATTTTATATTATCTCTTCTTACTTTCTTCATTCACACTGTCAACAAGGCTAAATTAATTCATATCATTTGTTAGCGTGGGATACTTGAAAGTTTGAAATTTCTATAATGCCTTTTATTAATTGTTGGAACAGTTCGATATGATTTCCGAAAAACAAAAGGGAAAAATGACAAAAAAGAAATTGAAACATGCAAAATGAAAATTGTAGGTATAATGAAATTCACCATTATGTAGTTGTTGTTCCTCTCTAATGAAATTTTTCTTTATTTATTGACAAAGAAAATTGAAGACTGTCAGTTTCATTAAAGGAACTGTTAAACTCAAAACAAGAGACAATCTGTTTGGTTTTTTTTATTTTAGTTCTCTTTTGAGTAGAATAATTGTGTCGCTATTTTTATAACTTTTGATAGTCATTTATAACTATTTTTAATCACTTCAAAACTCGGGATTGCGTCTCAGATTTCAGGGCATGATGGCGGAACTGGAGCAAGCCCAATAAGTTCTATCAAGCATGCTGGAGGTCCTTGAGAACTTGGACTTACAGAAACTCACCAGGTTACAATTTAAACTATGGAATTATATCGTTGCAATTTATTCTTTCATTTAAGCGAAAATTTGGTTGTTACTTATTGACAATTTTCCTGTCAGACACTCAATGAAAATGGACTTAGAGAAATGGTCATTCTCTGAGTTGATGGTGGCTTTAGAAGTGGAGTTGATTTGATGATAGCCCCAGCAACGGGGGCTGATAAGTATGGCTTTGGTTCAGTGGCCATTATTGCTACTGGATGCTTTCTGGTGGTCAAAGAGTTGGTGTTTTGAAGGTAAGAATTATTTTGTAACCTGAATGTGGTGGAGGAGAGTGCTAACATCTCCAGTGCCATGATGAGCGTGGAGGAAGATAAACTTTATTCATTATCCTTTTTCTTTGAGGAGGAAGTATTTTATGAATTAATCTAAGCTCAGTCTACTATTTTAGCTTGGGCTCTATCAGATTTTAATTGGGTTGTTGATTCTTGGACAACACAAGGTGAAACAAAGATTTGCATACAAGTTAACTTTTTGAGATAACCAAGGATATTTTGAGGTTTTGATGGTTTTTGCAGATTAGTAGTGGAAGAGTTTTGTCAACTTTTTTTATGCCTATTCATTAATCACATTTCCTAAACAATCACCATTCATATTTCCCCTTCTATTGTTTATATTTGATATTTTTGGCCAAATATGCAGTTGGTATTAACATCAAGTGAATCAAGACAAATTTATAAATATGAATGAAGGATATTATTTTTTTGTGTCTTATGGTAATATATCTATTTCGTTTCTTTGTCTGCTATAGAGAATTTAATGATAAACATTATATAATATATTCGACTATAATGTTTAATAATTCATTTTAATTAAATTTATTGAACATATGAATATTGAATTTAATGAATTTATTATATCAATCTACATATCGAGTGGGGGAATAAAGTTTGATAGTGTGAACAAAATGTCATTATAACATGCTTCCCGTGCATCGCGCTAGAGAGTACATGCTAGTTTATTCAGCATACAGATTATAAAGGGCGACAGTGGGACCCACAAATTAAATGCAAGTGGACGGAGATTGTATTTTTGCCCTATTTTATAAATTTTATTGGCACTTTTACGCTCAAGAAAAATTTATGATGTCAAACGTACATTTGAAAAAAGTTTATCGGTATTTTTACCCTTTAAATCTTATTTAAATTATTAGAAATAATTAGAATATTCATAAAAGCTGTCACACTCATGAGCAAAGCAAACGGATAAAATTTTCAATAGCTTGTAAGGTAGTAATGTCTTGCTAATAATTCATTTTCATGGCTCTGTCTCATTGAATAATTAAACACATGAAGACACACCATCGTACAATTATTAAATGCATAATATATATGTATATATATCTGCATTTGTAAATAAATTAATGAATTAGTCATGAGTATTATTTTAAACAAAATATTGATCATACATGTTGGACCACTTGCTTTCAACACAGCTAGATTCTGTAAGGACAGTGATTAACACAATACAAATAATAAGTTCTTAAACTCATTTCAACACTAATAATCCTGCGGCTAAGATTGAATTTATCTAAATTTTGTTATATGAAATGTTAAGACACATTGATATCCATATGTAATTGTGAGTGGGATATCCATCATCAAACATCTTATAGAATAAAATGGATACCTTCCACACACCGAAGAGATTATGTTGATAACAACCGAGTTACTTACATATACCCGGAACACCATATTATATGTGCTCTCTCCAATAAAATGTTTCATTTGACATGATTGTGAGTCCTACAAATATAAATTATAATGGGTTACTAGAAAAGAATAATGAAAAGAAATTTATAGGATATGAAATTCATAAAAACAGATAATTGAAATATCTTCATTTGAGAGAGCATAGATAACGTGATTGACCAAAAGTATATAATTACCTTGGACAACAAACATGACTAATGAATTTGTCGGATTAACTTTCATAATCAATATTCATCATAAAAGAGAGGACCACGCGCATATAGCAAAATACAAAAGAGATATATAAAACATAAAAAAAAATGGCAGATTTCTTGTGGATTTTCCTTTGTTCTTCTCCTTTTCACTAATTGGTCGCTGATTCTTGATGAAGAGCGTCCTAAACATCAAGGCCTGGCTATAAGTAATGAATGGTCCTCATAATATTGTTAGTCCATACAGTAGCAGTTTTCAACATTAGGACGATCGATGGACGATTTGAGAGCGATCACTCTCATGTTCATGTTGCCAGCCTTGCTGTTCATCATCGTGTTATGCAAGTTTAAAGGCAAAAGTAATAAGCTGCCACCAAGCCCTCCTGGCCTTCCAATCATAGGCCACTTCCACCTGCTTGGTCCTCTCCCTCACAGAGCTTTCCACAACATCTCACATCGTTATGGCCCTCTCCTTCGTCTCTCCTTTGGCTCCAAATCCTGCATCCTCGTTTCCTCTCCTGAGATTGCCAGGCAATGCCTCAAAACCAATGATGCTTGCTTCTTGAACCATCCTTCTAAAACCAACCTCGACTATCTCACCTAATATTTTCATGGCGTCTTACGGACCCTTTTGGAGGTTCACGACGAAGCTTTTTATCACTCAGCTCCTCAGCCCTACCACATTGCACCATCACTCGCCTGTTCGAGCACAGGAGCTTAGGTTCTTCTTGCACAGTTTGCTGAAAAAGGCTGATTCAGGACAGGAAGTTAATGTTGGAGAGGAGGTAGCCTTGTTGGCGTATAATATTGTCACGACAATGGCTTTTAGAAAAAGGTGCTCGATGTAAAGAGTGAAGGGTCCCAGCTGGTTCGGGTGGTAAAAGAGTTGGTCGAGCTTGGCGGCAAGTTCAACTTAGCAGATATGGGGTGGTTGTTTAGGAAGTTGGACTTGCAGGGGTATAGAAAAATACTATCGAGTGTTCGAGGTAAGTACGACGCTATAATAGAAAGGATTATCGAGGAGCATGAAGAGTCAAGAAGGACGAAGAAGAAGAAGAACATGCAGAAGGAAAATGAAGCGGAGGGGGACCTGCTTGATATTTTACTAGACATATATGAGGATCCAAATTCTGAGATCAGATTGACCAGAGAAAACATCAAGGTCTTCTTTCTGATATTCATAATTTCTCTCTTTGAATTCTATTGGGTAGGGACGACTGATAAATATTTGGGAGATTTATTGTAAGGTCCCATAGAAAGAAGTTATTTATAAAAACGTTCCAAGATGTTGTCAATGACAAGTCGAGGAGCATCATTGACAAGTGGAGTAGCTGCCATTGATAACTCTTAGGACCTTTTCATAAATAACTTCATTCTATGGAACCTTATTACGGTAAATCTCCTTAAATATTTCCCTTTGGATTCTCATGAATGTGACATATTTTGCAGAACATCTTTGGAGCTGGCACTGACACGTCATCTTTGACAGTGAAATGGGCTTTGGCAGAACTGATGAATCACCCAGAAATAATGGAGAAAGCGAGGAAAGAGATCGATTCAGTGGTGGGGAAGGAAAGATTAGTCGAGGAATCAGATATTACGAAACTGCCCTACGTGGAATCCATAGTGAAAGAAACATTCAGACTTCACCCAACAGGAACCATAATATCGAGACAAGCAACTCGAGTGTGAGATTAACGGGTACGTGATTCCAGAGAAGACGTCTCTGATAGTGAACGTGTGGTCCATTGAAAGGGACCCAGTGTACTGGGAATACCCACTGGAGTTCAGAACAGAGAGGTTTATGAATGAAGAAGGAGGGAGCGAGATGAGCTTGAAGGCTCAGAATTTTGAGCTGTTGGTGTTTGGAGCAGGAAGAAGAACGTGCCCTGGTGTATCTTTGGCCACCAAGGTGGTTCCAACCACTCTGGCTGCTATGATACAGTGTTTTGAATGGAAGCTGGCTTATCAAGGAGAGGTTGACATGCGGGAGAAACCTGGTTTAGGCCTTCCCATAGCTAATCCTTTGCTATGCATTCCTCTGCTTAAGCCCCTTCCCTTTCTAAAACCCTAGTCCTTTCGAACTCTGTTACTATTTTTTCCCTTCCTTGTAAAATGTACAAAACAAATAACGAGTGCTGTAACTTTGCTTTTTCACACCCATTGGTCTACTTAAGTAATATAGAAAATGGATTGGTCTAGAAGTGAGCTAGTGCTTTTTTTTAAAATTAATCCAAAATAGGTATAACTCGCACATCTATTTAGTCATACATGATAACAACAGATTGAATACATATATGAAATAATAAAATGACGTGGGAAGAAGCCTAATGGCACATAAGGTGAGAGAAAGGGAAAGCTACATGTGAGCATAAGTGCATAACTTCATGACTGAGGGGCTATATGTCAACGTTGTCCAACAAGTAAGGAAAGTGATGTGTTGAGTTTAATAAATCCATCAGTCGATCTCAGCCGGCACGTATAACAGGTTCGGGGTCCATTGTTGCCGGCAGGAGCCGATCATAAAAACGCTTAATTACTCTTTAACCTTTTCATGACCTTTCAAATTTTTGGAATTGTATACCCCAAAAATGAAAACTGAGTTCAAGATATAAGTTTAGTTTCAACTTCAGAAAAATTTGCATCTAAAAAATTTTAATAAGTTTTACCTCTTGTTCATTTACAGCTATATATATCTGACGCAAAAAGACAAGATTCTGAACTGAATAAGTCAAATAAATGGTGTGCCTTGAAGATCATTTGCACTTCATTATTTTAAAAAAGAAATTTCCCACATTGAACGCACTGTTAAGTTAGTTAACTCATTCCTCTCAGTTATCATGCAGACCTCATAGGTGATTAGAATGAAATGGCCAGACAGTGTCAAACCCGCATTACGTGGCAACTGTATAAATACACCCTAGCTACATGCAAATATATCCTGCACTGCTTATTCTAAACGGACAAGGATGGAGATCCATAACATTCTAAGCTTCAACTACGTATTCTTCTTCACGATTTGGTTAGCCTCTGTCATTTTGGTTCGATTCATATTCTCTAAACAACCAAAAATCCCTCCAAGTCCTCTGGCCTTACCCATCATAGGTCATTTTCACCTTCTTCGACCACCCGTGCATCAAGCCCTTAACAAGCTCTCGAGCCGTTATGGACCCCTGGTTCTCATCCGCCTTGGATCCATTCCCTGGTTCGTTGTTTCTAGTTCTGAAATCGTGAAAGAGATATTGAAAACCCAAGAAATTTCTTTCTGCAACCGACCCCCCAGCTCTGCTATCAGGTATCTCACTTATAACGCAGCTGATTTCGCATTTGCTCCTTATGGAACCTACTGGAAGTTTATGAAGAAGCTTTGCATGTCAGAACTTCTTAATGGTCGCATACTTGACCTATTCCTTCCCGCTAGGCAAGAGGAGACTCACCATTTCTTGCAAGCAATTCTGAAGAAAGCTCAAGGGGGAGAGTCAGTGGATGTGGGAGCTGAGCTTGTGAGGCTAGCAAACAGCATCGTCATGAGAATGGCGCTTAATAAAAGTTTTTGTAACAACGAAGAGGAGGCTCATGAGGTGGTGCGGGTCGTGAAAGAATCAGCTAAGGTTAGTGGAATGCTTAACCTATCAGATTATTTTTGGCTATTCAAAGTCCTAGATCTCCAAGGACTTGGGAAGAAGCTGAGGCAGGTACATGAGAGGTCAGACGTTAGGCTTGAAAGCATCCTTCAAGAGCATGAACATGAAAGAACTAAATCAAACAGGAAAGATACACCAAAGGATATACTAGACCTTCTTCTAAACATATCAGAAGATCCAAACTCAGAGGTTAGAATCACTAGGGACAACATCAAAGGCTTCCTCAAGGTATATAAATATCCCCCCATCAAATCTATAATATCACAACATCATTTTTAACTGACATGTAATTTGTGCAAGTCAGGATATATTGTCAGGCGGGACTGGCACAATCGCCGTCGGGGTAGAGTGGGCAGTGGCAGAACTGATAAACCACCCAGAAATAATGGAGAAAGCTAGGAAGGAGATAGAGTCGGTGACTAGGAATGAAAGAATAGCGAAGGAGTCCGACATAGTGAACCTTCCATATGTACAGGCAATAGTAAATGAATCATTAAGGCTTCACCCCCCTGCTCCAGTGATCGTGAGAGAGTCAATAGAAAGCTGCAATATGGCAGGCTATCAGATTCCAGCGAACACTCAAGTGGTCATAAATATCTGGGCACTTGGGAGAGACCCAAAGCAATGGGATGATCCATTAGAATTCAAGCCAGAAAGGTTCATGAGGGAAGATAATAATAAGAGCCGAATAATAATGGAAGTGAGGGGACAAAACTATAAACTTTTACCCTTCGGAAGTGGAAGAAGGGGCTGTCCAGGAGCTTCACTAGCACTCAATGTTTTCCATACCACTCTCGCTGCTATGATTCAGTGCTTTGAATGGAAGCCTGTAGGAGGAAGTACAGTTGACATGAAAGAGGGAATCTCTGTTGATCTTCAAAGGGCTCATCCTCTCATTTGTATCCCAAAACCTAGACTCTTGCCTTTTCCTTCTGTTTGATGACATCCAATGATATTGTCCCAAGAATTTCACTGTTTGCCACTGCACGGACTTTTATTTCCAGTCTTGTTCTTCAATATCATCATCAGTTATAGAATTGTTGCTTTGTCTTGGATTTATATATTAATTGGTCATTGAACAAAGTGTGCCAGATTATGCACTTGATGATTTCGTGCAGAACAACTGTTTTGGATATATAAATGATTAATTTTTACGATGTTCTTGAGCTTCATCCTATTGCCTTTTGGGCTCCCTTCTGCCTACGTAGAGAAAAGCTGAATGGTTGAATCCCAGTTGTGTCTCAGCTAGTGGAGAAAGGGCATACTAGGTCATGAAGAAGGAGATGTCTTATTCACAAAAAAACGGCCATTTTGAGAGAAGAAAAGAGAAAGCAATTTTCGTAGGTTTACAAGATAGGTTCGGTAAAATAGAATTTGCACATTTATTAACTGTTGGATCGGGCTGAAATGTTATCAACAGGTTTGCAACTTTCAATGCATCAGGATTGCATGTTTGTTGTAAGAAATATTAAGTTCACATATGTATCAAAAAAAAAATATTAAGTTCACATGGTGCTATATTTTCTAAGTAATTTTAGATTCTTTATTTCTATTATAAGTTTGTAACTTTTGTTGTTTCGTTTAATTTCTGCCATATATTTGCTTATTCATTTTTTTGGAGGTTCTTGCAAACAATATGAAGATTGGAGGTACTGCGCTGAAAATCTTTTGATGTTGTATCATTATTTAAGGCTCATCTGGATTCTAGTTTCAAAATCTATGTTTGATGATAAAACTTATGTTTTACCCTAAAATCTAGATTTTGTACAAGTACTCATATTTTTCAGAAAAACTATTCTGGAGACAAAATTTATATTTGAAACCTAGGTTTTGAAAAAATTATTTTTTTGTCAAATCATATTTTATCATAATAAATTTTGTTCCTTTTTTCTTTCTTTCTCTTTCCTCATTTCTACTCATTTTTTACCTCTAACTCTGTAAAAGCCAATAACTTCCTAAACATACAATCATCTTTCAAATTTAAATTTTACTTCGGAATCCTTAAAATTTCTCCAACAATCTTTTAAACGAACTCTTAGTTTAAATGGAAGACCATGCCTCCATGGCATGGTGGCATAAGATGTTTAAGCTAGTTGAGATGGTGGGCGAAACTCTAATCTAACCTAAATATGTGGATTTAATCCACACACATGGATATCTAACAGAGATTTCTAATACTAGAAGTCACTAGAGACAAATTTACTAGAGCAAATATCATGTCAAGGATTGACCTCAAGCCTGAATAAAAAAAAGGATAAAATAAGCGTAAAAGAAAACTCTCAGAATATTGTTTAGTGTTTGAGAAACCCCAATGGCATAATTCCATATCAAATTAATTTATTAAATATTAAATAAAATGGCACATTTCTATTTCCTTCCATACGATATTAAATATTTTTTGTACTCAATCACTAGGTCAAATTAATTTCTACGCATATGGAGAGAAGCATTTATAAAAAAAGGCATGAAAAGGATCTATTTTTATATTCTGCCATTGAGATCAAAATTGACAGAATGATATTAGAAGCCTATATGGATATGAACGTATGAAATGAAATGGAAAAAAAACTCCAATAATAATTGATTCAACTGATTTTTTAGGCATGTTTTCCCATAAACTAACAACGCTTTGTTTTTTTTTTTTAGTTTCGATGAATAAAAACTTGTTATTTGAAGAGTTTTGTGTTCATGAAGTCGATTTTTCTCAAGGAGAAACCAGTTAATAATATATGAGAATAATTTTTTAAGTGAAAAAATATTTTTATGTGGAACTCCAAAATAAAAGATAATAAAGAGGAAGGCATTATATGAATCATCGACTACTTGTAGTAAAAATATATTAAATCTTCTCAGCATGAAGTGAGAATTATATTACCTTTCTTCAGATTACCGGCCAGTCTGAGGTATTACAATTTAGAAGTTTTGAATTGATCGAGTACTTTATTATTTTTTATACATATTATAGATAAACAAACAAATATAATTAAGTGCTGATTGATATACAAAATAACAAAAAATGGAATATAACTTTTATTAAATCATTATGAAATATTTTTGAATTCGGATCTCCGCCATAGGTTCTTCTAATTGAGTCTCAACTGAGAAATTTTATCCATTAGATTGAAGTGATAAATTTGTTAATTTAAAAAAATAAAAAAAGAGTCTTTATTTGAACTTTCTTAGATTATTGCAATCTTCAAACTGAATTGTGAAACTGAAGTAAATCCAAATCCATTTGTTTTTTTGTCGAAATAAACTATTCCAATTAATTAATTTAAACTTGGAATTACAGGGACCTCATAGCCGGCCGTCAACCTCATAAATATTCATAGGATAGAGACAAATTACGTAGGATAGTTTCTTTTGAAGATAATTGTGTTTGATTAGTGACTTCTTATTTGTATTTGTGCATGCAGGTCAATATAAAACTATTTTAAAATTCGTAAAAATTATATTGAAATTTATAAAAATCATTTCGAATTCTGTAAACTCTTTTTTCTCAATGTATTCTCAAACACATTAACTGACTTCTGAGTTCCGACACCGAAACCACACCAGCAACCGTATTTGTTTTCATTATTTTAATCATTCTTCTTAGTCACAGAACTTTTATAAATATAAATAGACAAGTGAGTGAAGAGAAACTTTGAAAGAAAATTTTATTAACTTTTTATATTCTGTGTGTTATCAATGCGTTATATATGACTCTTATTTATGGCCCACTAAAAGTGATTTTCAAAGATAATGAATAATACAACTAATGCAGATGAATATATGTTGATACTCTTCAGACTATTTATGAATCTGATTGTTCGTTGAATAACTCTTTAATTGCTCAGTAATAATTAATATATAATATTTATTATATAAGAAGTCAAAAATCAAACCACATCCACCTATTTAATATGGTTATAACACAAATTTAATATTTTTACGCAAACACGGAAAGCAAGCCGGTTTGGAATCACATGCTTTGCCCTGTACTTCTGACTAATTAATTACCTACATCATCAATGATGGAAGACAAAACAGCAGGCAAATTAAATTTATAAATCAACATGACTATACTATTACTCTTGAACTGATCTCTGGTTACCTAAGCAAAATATTTAGTAGGAAGAGTTACTAGAACGTCCATACCTATTTAGGTAGTTCATATTTAATTTTTTTAAAAGTCTATAATTTTATAAAAAATTATTCTAATAGTCGTAGAATAAAAAATAAAAAAAGTCTCTCAAATACTTATTTTTTTAAAAAATAATTTTTATATAAAAATCACTATTTAAAAGAAATTAGATTTTCATCATCTAAATTATTAACTTTTTCTATTGCACATTAAATGCTTAGCAGGTCACGACAAAGTCCCTCCGACGGCTTTTAACAAGTCCAACGTAACGAAGTCCCTGAATTCCTTTCCTTGTTTATAAAAGAGACGTCAGATTAAACCCAAAACATAACTGTGATTCACATTGCAGATTAAGATGGCGGATTACGAAGGATACATACAACTCTTAATCATTGGGTTGGTATCGTTGATCTTAGTTCGAGCCATTTTTAGCAGATTACAGAAGAAGCCTAATCGACCACCTAGCCCGCTGGCCTTACCCATCATAGGACACCTCCACCTTCTTGCTCCCATCCCTCACCAGGCTCTTCGCAGCCTTTCCCAGCGCCATGGACCCATCTTCCAACTTTTTCTGGGCTCTGTTCCATGTGTCGTAGCTTCCACTCCGGAAACCGCCGTTGAGTTTCTCAGAACTCATGAAGCTTCTTTCTCCAATCGCCCTCAAAATATTTCCGTTGACTTCTTGACCTACGGCTCCCAGGACTTCTCCTTCGCTCCCTACGGCCCCTACTGGAAGTTCATGAAGAAACTCTGCATGTCTGAGCTTCTCGGTGGCCGGACTCTCGATCTGCTCCTTCCGGTGAGGCGGCAGGAGACGCTCAGATTTCTAAGGCTCTTGCTGAACAAGGCCGAGAGGGGTGAGGTCGTGGACGTGGGAGCAGAGCTGCTGACGCTGTCGAATAACATCGTCTCCAGAATGCTCATGGGCCAAACATGCTCTGAGGATGACGGCGAAGCTGAAGAGATAAGGCAGTTGGTGAGAGACACGGCGGAGCTGACGGGGAAGTTCAATGTTTCGGATTTCATTTGGTTTTGCAAGAACTGGGATTTGCAGGGAATAAAGAAAAAGGCGAAGGAAATAAGGGACAGGTTCGACACACTGATGGACAGAGTGATAAGAGAACACCAAGAGGAAAGGAGGAAGATGAAGGAAGCAGGCCAAGTGAACGAAGCGAAGGACCTGCTTCACATTTTGCTGGACATATATGAAGACGAGAGGTCAGAGGTAAAGCTGAACATGGAGAACATAAAGGCCTTCATCCTCGTAAGCCACCAAACCAAACTCACCCCTCTCTATATATACATCCTTCTCCTTATATCTGCTCCTACATGTATTAATAACCAGCTAGTTGTGAATATTTGCAGGACATATTCATGGCAGGAACGGACACGTCAGCCTTAACAACGGAGTGGGGACTGGCAGAGCTAATAAATCAGCCGAGAGTGATGAAGGAAGCGAGAGAAGAGATGGAGAGGGTGATAGGGAGGAGCCGGATAGTGGAAGAATCAGACATTGGGAAGCTTCCATATCTGCAAGCGATAGTGAAGGAGACGCTAAGGATACACCCAACAGGACCGTTAATAGTGAGGGAATCAAGTGAGAGGAGGAATGTGGGAGGGTACGAGATTGGAGAGAAGACGCAGCTTTTCGTGAACGTGTGGGCCATAGGAAGGGACCCAAACCACTGGGAAAACCCGGAGGAGTTCAGGCCTGAGAGGTTCATGACGACAACGACGACGGATGAAGAAGGAGGAGGAAGAGGGAAGAAGGAGAAAAGGCAGATAGATGTGAGGGGTCAACACTTTGAGTTGATACCGTTTGGTAGTGGAAGAAGGGGTTGTCCAGGAACGTCGCTGGCTTTACAGGTGGTGCAGGCCAATCTGGGAGCCATGGTTCAGTGTTTTGAGTGGAAGGTGGAAGGAGGGAAGATAAGCGTTGACATGCAAGAGAAACCAGGCCTCACTCTCTCTAGGGCTCATCCTTTACTCTGCGTCCCTTCCCCTAGGCTCTCTCCCTTCCCTTCTTCCTGAACAAAACCAACACTGCTCGCCTTCACGGTATATATGTTTCAGTTGGAGTTGCCACTCTCTTCCTAATAATTCCTGCAACGGACAACCCATTATGGTCCCTTTATTCTTTATCTGATTCACAATGTTAGCCGCATCACACTCTACTTCAACCCTTCTGAAGCATAATAGGAGGCCCTTCAAGATTCCTCATATATATTTCAGCTGTGTATGCATCACTCTTTTCAAGCCTTTTGGAGAATCCACTAAACCGATATTCCCCTTCATCCCATCCTTTAATTCCTCCCCAGCCAGCATTTCCTTTCATTGTTTTCATACCATGCATCCTCATTCAGTTTACACCATCCACTTAACTCTCTCACTACCCGTCCTGATATTCTCTTCCATTTTTACACTCCATCCACTTCGTTCTGTAAGTTTATTTACCACATAAATACTCTGACTCTTTCTGGTACGTACTCTAAGTTTCAAATCTTCTTCCAGATTTGAGCACCACGATCATCCTCCACTCCTTGCAACCATTACGCACTTGAAGTTGTGAACTCCCCGTTCCCGCTTAATTTCCATCTATATTTGGATGTATCTCAAGCTGTGTGTTTTCTTGAAATGTCGTGGTTGACTTCACTATCTCCTTCCACAGTCTCGAGTCATTTGCCTTGGCTAGAATACTCTCCTTCCATTCTGTTCCCTTTCATATATATTTTCCAGCAAGTACCTTCACCCACAAATCATCTAGCCGTTGATGCATCCTCCAAATTAGTTTGAGGATGAATGCGTCGTTCATCAAACGGAGCTCCTTGATTCCTACCCCTTCCACTATACATTTTCTTTGGCTTACATGAAATCTTTAGTATTTAAGGACCGGATATATGATTCACTTGTTAAATCTCATCACCTGCTTCGGTACTTCTTATGTCCAAGAGACGCCGAATAGGGTGCTTCAAGTTTGGATCTTTGGTCAAGTTAATTTTTCCCCTGGTTTCCTAGAAATTTAAAAATAGAAGAAAGTTAGTAGGTAACTTCAGATGATCCCCACCCAAGAAATATTGAATCCACATTTGGTGCATCCGGACTCACCCGGTGTGGAACATCGAGATTTTATCCGGTCAGTCCAGATTTTATATTTTTAAAATGATTAGATTCTATACTAATTACAATAATTATCTTTAAAAAATAAAAATAATATCTGCATTTTCCTGATGACATATTGGGTTCTGGGAACAGTGGACGTGATGATGCAGATAAGCAACGCAACTGTTAAAAAGTCCATTTCCTTTGGTCTTACCAAACCAACCTCCAACCTCCCCTCTATAATCTTTGCGCCAATCCATTTTAAGAAAGAGGTTTCATGGTTTCTGTTTCCTTCATTGCCAGAGATTTATACTCTTCATATCGACCCTTGACGGGATTAGGTGTGAAATGATTGCAGCGTCATGCTTAAAAATAATCAAATGAATCAAATACAATGAATTTGGAAAAGCATATTAAATTATCAACAACTCTCTCTCCGGAATGTTCTGGAAGATTCCAGAATATCATGGAAGGCTCTAGAATACTCTAGAAGATTCTGGAATGTTGTGGAAGCCTCTAGAAGGTTCTGGAATTGTGTGGAAGCCTCTGGAACGTTCTGGAAGATTGTGGAAACTTATGGAGTGTTGTAGAAGCCTATGGAGACTAGTATATTCTAGAATAATATAGAAAGATCTAGAATGTATGTGATATTTTTAGGTTTGTATAGAATTCTCTAGATGCAAAATGTAAACCGTAGGATCAAATCAATCTCCACTGTTTGTTAAGGAGGTGGAAGAGTATAAATAGGTGGTGTGTGGTGAGTTGGTAGAGGTGAGAAGTAGAAGTGAGAATTGAGAAGTAAGAGTGGTGTGAAATAAAAGTGAGAAGTGTTGAGAGAGTTGAGAGAAGTGATAGAATTGAGAGAGTTGAGTAATAAAGCAAAGTGTGTGTAAGTGAGGAACTTGAGAAGTGTGTGAGAGAAATACAAAGTTAGTGTATTCCAGCTCTTCAGTTTCAAATAAAAGTTTTCTTTCACTAAAAGTTCCTCCTTCTTATTCAAACTTCCTGCCAAATAGTTCAAGGGTCTACCACTCAAACCCCAACAAAGCATTGAAACCTGCAAAACGTACTATGGAGGGTTTTAACGTGATTTGCCCACAAAGCTGTTCGAGCGAGCATTGGTCCTGAATGCCTTTAAGGGGGGAAAACTCATTCTTGCGAATATGTTTTTGAGCAGTGAGTGTTGGCCATTTATCACCCTTCTCTTTGAGAGAACCCTACTCCAACGCACTTCCTTCCTTTTGCCTTCATCGTCTCCGTCTCCGTCTCTCTCACCCTCCTACTCCACCACCATCGTCTTCTCCTACAGCAACTGAGCTTGACCTAACACAACGGAAAGGTCAACGACGACAGCGGAGGAGAAGAGGACCCACGACGCCTTCCATTCTTTCATCGCGACAGTCCTTTTAAATTCTGCAATTGTTTGTGGGTCAATTGACTTATTGTGCAGTCAACATTTTCGCAATGAGATGATGATCAATCCTGTGTCCGTAATGTTCAGGGGGATAAGGAAGTAGGAAGTGAATGCCTTACAGATCATTGGATGTGCATTTGCGATGAAGCATAGAGAGACCACAACCAATATTTTATTTTTTCGTGAGATTATCACAATATATAAAATAATATATATAAAGATATGAACATGTATTATTTTACTAAGATTTATACATTTTTAAATTGTTTTCCATCAAAATTCATTTTTTAAACATTTATATAAAAAATTTCATTTTTACAAAAAATTATTTCTCAAATATTTATTTAAACGTGAATTAGTAGGTGTAACAACCAAAAAAAAGAAAAAGAGACAAAGCAAAAAAAAAGAAAGGAAAGAGTAAAAGGGCAAATGTGTAATTTCTCCCACATTTTAATTCATTTAATCATCAGCCCCTCCACTGTTCATCCATCTTCATTCTCGTTCCAGACGCGCGACCGAGAGAGAGAGAGAGCGACAGAGCGATTCATGCGACGCCGTGATTTCCACCAGAGGAAGGCATTTTTCACCGGTATAAGCTCAGATTTGGGCTCATGTGAGTCCCCTGAACATTCCTCTATCTTCAGATTTTTCTATGGTTGTGGTTTTGAGGTTTCAAGGGCTAACTGAGGATTGGGAAAATGATACTTTTTATTGATTAAATCAATTTATAAGCAAGATTATAGCTTCCTTGCATTATATGGAACATTATATGTGAATCTCCTGTGGATTTGTTGAAGAAATTCGTGAGTCACTGTTCACCGCACTATTCACGTGAACAGTAACTTAGCCTGGTTGGGAATCATAATCTGGAGCTGTGAAATGAGAAGCTTATTGTTAAAGAGGAATTGTTATGTTTACCATATTGGAAAAAAAATTGATTCTTTGATATTTGAAGATGGAAGCAAAAGAGCAATATTGGAGGATAATAATGATGAGTTTGGAAGTTGAGTTTTGGAAACCCAACGCATTGGTTCCATGCTTTCCATATTCCTTGATCATATCATATGCTTGTTCCTTGATATATATCGGTTGGTGTTATAAATATGTAAAGATTGATATTTCCATAAGTTAAAGCAATAGTTTCATGTGATGAAATCAATGATTTGTGTTGTTGAGAGACGGGATTTGGTTTGATTTTTTACCCTTGTTTTGAAGAGCATCGGAAATTTTTAAGCTTGCGGTGTCAAGTTGTTGTATGTGGTTGGAAACTTGATGGGTTTTAATTGTTAAGAATATGTTTTTAAATCTGGAATTTTCTGAGTGTTATAGTGGTATATAAGTTGTTTGGACAGCTGACTTTGAAGGCATATTTTTGTTATCAAATGGTCTTTGTTGATCATGATATTTGGTGAACATTTAGTACATATATCAAACTTTAAAATAAGTTCTAGAACATGTTGATTGGATTAGTATATTGGAAGTTATGAATTTTCAAAGATTAACGTAGGAGGCTGAAATGTTATTGTGAAAACTAGTCGTGAGTGCTCATCAAGTGTGATAAATGTTTAAAAGAGATAGAGACTCGATTAGATGTTGCCCACTAAATTTTATTTTGGGAGATTCCCTTAGATAATGTTATAAATTGAGTATAGTTATATGTTGTTGTCAGGAGGAGAGGAAGACAAGTTAGAAGTTGAAGGATGAAAGAAGAATTATACGTTAAGAGCATAGTAGGTGAGTGGATGATGTCCCATTATAGTTTTTATAAATTACATTTTACTATCTTCATATTTTATCATTTGTTACCACATTTTGAGCATGGTTTCTTTGATAAAGGATTTTCGGAATTATTTGATCATTTCCTTTATGTTATGAAAAGAAATGTTTGAAGAATTTATTTGATGTTATTCATTCATTTTCAATTTTGTTTGAATTGAATATTTAAATGTGAAAGTTGAAAGAAAGACTTTTGGAATTTTAATTTATGTATAGAGATGGCGAAAAGAAATGAAACTTTCATGCTTTATGCGTGCTTGAGAATGATTTTGATATGTACTCTATGCATGCTTGAGAATAGTTTTGAGATATTGTTTGTAAACTTTTCATGCTGGGATTCTTATTGTAAATTATTCTAAAACAGTTTTTCCATCGTAAACTGTAACATCCTAATTTTTATTTAGAAGATATGATTATATTTAAAGGATTTGTTTATTATTTAGAAATAATAATATAATCTGTTAGATAATCTTTTGAATAAAAAAGAATATATGATAATGTGATCCATACAAATCAAAAAGGGTTGTGTGTGATATTGGGTGTATAAAAAATAATAAAGGAAATAAATCAAAAGGGAGAAAGCTGATCACGTGAGTGGTACTATTTAAATGTCATTCACGCCCCCTCACTTTATGCATAGGAAAATTTGGTCAGCCGTCAGAGTTTTATTCTCCCATCTCTCTCGTGTGGCGTTTGCTCCTTTTTGGGTATAGAAGTTCTTTTGGGATCAATTAAATTGATTTGAGTATGGTTGGTGCTTTTGTGGCTTGAACTTTCGAGTATTTTGGAGTAGAGGTAACCGATGTTAATTCATTTTATATGATTTGCATGGATTGTAAGGTATTTTCGATACCTTAATTATGTATTACGAATCTTATCTCTATTTTTATATATTCAATTTCAGTGAAGTGGGAAGTATTTTCTTTATATATGTAAAGGATATATTTTACTTAGAGATATGTTTAATGAGCTATTCATAATTTATTTTGATCCATAACATATTGTGAATTTTCGCATTTGTAGGGAATTAACATATTAGGTTGCATTGAAGTAGTTAGGTGATCTTGTGATGATAGGAATTTATTGTGATTTACACTTTGGTAGGGAGTCAGCCTAGACCCAGGAGGGAGGCTAAAGTTGATTGTGACTCACACTCTAGTGGGAAGTCGGCCTAGACCCAGGAGGGAGGCCATGATTATTTGTGACTTACACTTTAGTGGGGAGTCGGCCTAGACCCAGGAGGGAGGCCAAAGTTTATTGTGACTCACTCTAGTGGGAAGTCGGCCTAGACCCAGGAGGGAGGCCATGATTTATTGTGACTTACACTTTAGTGGGGAGTCGGCCTAGACCCAGGAGGGAGGCCATGATTTATAGTAACTCACACTTTAGTGGGGAGTCGGCCTAGATCTAGGAGGGAGGCCAGGATTTATTGTGACTCACACTCTATTGGGGAGTCGGGATGGAGTAATATGGAGGAGTAGGATGGAGGGATCATTTGTGCATTCTGACTGTGTCGGATGGAAAACATTATTTGATTTGAATATTGTATATGACCACTGCTTCACTAACTTATAATCCCGTATTGTATATTCTATGAATTGATTATTAGTTACTGGGACTTTATATCTCACCCTATCGATATATATATTTTTTTCAGAACAGGAATTTAGTGGTTCGAGGCGTGAAGGAAAGGAGCCAACAGTTTGATAATAGTTATCACTATAGGCTAAGTAGCTAGGTTATCTTAAGGAGAAATGTATATTGCCAGACTTTAGGGCTTGCATACTCTGATTTGTTTGTTCTTATGTTTATTTCGGGATATTCTATTTATGGATAACAATCTGTCTTTTGTTACTCTAACTTGTTAGGTATCCATTTGAGTATTATTTATGGACCGCATGTTTAAGGGGAAGACTAAATATTGTTGACTCTTGTGGCTTTTAATGGTGACTTGTGGGCGAGCTTTGTGCCCTGGGTCGGAATGATACTGTAAATTGTGAATGGTTTGTAGGTTGGGTGTCTCATCATAACTTTTGTGCCCTAGACCTTGAGCATTTAATAATTAATTGTTTTTAAATGTCTGGGTTGTTTGGGATTATAAATGGTATCAGAAAGGATTATAAATGTTATTAGAAGGAATAATGAGTTATCTAATTAAACAGGAATATATTATATGATTAATTGTTTAGGGGGTTACAATGAGCATATAACATGTGATATGTCCAAACTACATTTTTATATGCACATGGCCATAGCAATCAAAAAGATCACATTTCATACTCATATCATTCACTTCATTCATCACAAAAATCATGCATCATTCACAACAAAGTTTCATAAGACATAAGTTTATAGTTTAGTATTCTTGCTACCTTTGTTAAGCTTCTCCATTTTAACTTAAACTTCAAAGTTCTTTGGATCCCTTCTAAGTGTGCTCTTGAGGGTCTTAAATGTTAGAGAAGGATTTGACCAAGAGGGGGTGAATTGGTCTAATATAAAAATCAGGCACTTTTAAAAACCACAGAAATTAAAAAGGCAAAGTCACCAAGAGGAGAAGAAATATGAACACAGAGATTTATTCTGGTTCGGTCTCTTTGACCTATGTCCAGTCCCCAGAGCTGCCCTGAGATTTCCAAATTCACTATCAACAATAGAATGAGGTTACACAAGCCTTTACAAGTTGGGAATCCACTCCTCCTTTCTCTCCTCACTAAAACAGAGTCACTCACTCTCTGTTTCTATCTCACTTTTAGCCCAGTTTACTCAAGGTCCCGTCCTTGAGTTTCTCACAAGTTTACAAAGTATTTTTGCCTCAGATATCTCTCTCAAAAGAGTAGATGGCTAATAATAATGCTCAGAGGGAATTTATGAAAGAATACAGAGAATATAGTAAATGCAGCTTTGAATGCTCAGGTTGTTCATTGTTTTCTTCTCTGTATTGAATGTTAGTCCTTTTATAGTTGAGAGACTCTTAAATGTCCGTTAGACTCCATTTAATAGCCGTTACTCTCAGCATCGACCATTTAGCTTCTTCATCAATGGCATTAAATGCTACTGAGTCAGACGTAGCTGAATGTTGCAGAAGAACGTTAAAGTCCCCGAGCCTTGGACTATGCCTGTGTTTCTTTTCTCAATTAATGTTTCAAGCTTCTGTATTTATGAGAGCAGTTAGAATTCAAAAAAGTTGTTACACAAATAAGGAAAGTAGGTGTATAGCGTAGGTGAAGTGTGTCAGAGACAAAGCTATCAGAGAGACAATGCTCGAGCATAAGATATCAATGCTCGAGTGTTGCTTAGAATATTTCAAAGAAAAGTTCAATGCTTTAACATAATACTCAAGTATTATATGAAAGTATTTGAAAAAGAGTCAAATACTCGAGTAAAGAATCTTAGTGCTTGAGTACTGATAATGCTTCCTAGGAATACTCGAGTAATCTGAGCAAGTGTTGGAAAATATAAGTTTTGACAAATCTTATTACTCGAGTGCTGAATAATTGTGCTCGAGTACTAGTAATGCTGTAAGTGAATGCTACAGCATTGTAATAGAGTATTGGTGAATAGTGAAAAATTTCAGCCCGATGCTCGAGCATTGAAAGTTTGTGCTCGAGTATTCACAGTGCTTGCAGTCAATGCTTACAATGTTGGCTTCCAGTGATGAGGGTTAAGTTTCAACACTCGAGTGCTGTTAAACTATGCTCAAGTGTTGGCTCTGCTGGAAGCTTTTGCTTAAAGTATCACCTAACAGCACTGATAGATGACCCAATACTCAAGCACTGCATTTGCAGTGCTCGAGCATTGGCTATGCTGTCAGCCAATGCTTGAAGTGTTGTTTGACAGTGTTGAGAAAAACTGTCAACACTCGAGTACAGAAACTTAGTGCTTGAGCATTGGCAATACTTTCAACCAATGCTTGGAGTGTTGACTTGAAGTGCTTTCAGAAACCTCAATGCTCGAGTACTGTAAACCTAGTGCTCGAGCATTGGCTCTGCTGTCAGCCAATACTGGAAGTACTTCATAGCAGCATTGTTTGTAAGCTCTGTTATAGCCTAATGCTCGAGTACTGACTTGCAATACTCAAGCATTGGCATTGCTCTATGCCAATGCTTGAAGTGTTAACTCAGAGTATAGCTTAAAAACTTATCCTTGAAACACAGTGCTCGAGTACAACATTCCAATACTCGAGTATTGACAACACCTCATGTCAATACTTGGAGTATTACCTGGAAGCACTAAATTTTCTTAAATTTAAAACATGCAGTGCTGGAGCATTGAATTCCAATGCTTGAGTACTGTCAATACTTTGACAAAAACACTCGAGTATTGTTAAGAAGCACTGAATCAATATTTTAAAACTTGTGATTCAAAAATCACTCTACAATTTCTCAGCATAATTTTGTTATAATCAAAACAAGATATCAACATTAAAATCCTAAAAATCATGGCATAAGATCCATGTAAATACACAACCAACAAGTTGTCATAAAGCTTGTAAAAACGCATAGAACCCATTGTAGGTTTTTCAAGAGTCCTACAAGTTCAAGTCTTGGTTTTTATGGTTCCTTAAACTTCTAAAATCCATCTCTTGGCTTTACCCTACACAAAACATCATTTTAAAGCCATTGGAACCATCAAAACACTCAAAAACTCATTCCTTCCATTTTTTCTTGCCTTGGCCGAGAAGAAGAAACAAAAAGAGGAAAATGGGTTTTTTCAACTTTCTTCATGTAACCTTATGTTTTCTTGCTTCCAAAACCCTTTTTCTTAACTTTGATTAACTCAAAAACATCTCTTAGATCAATCAAAATTTGGGCAACACTTCCCCATAAACTTGAGCTTTTCATAAATCTTTTACAACAACTTAAATCAACCAACAACTTATCTTTTACCCCTCAAGGAAGGGCTTGCAACCATTTACCACTTTTAAAACCTTCTCTTTTCCATTTTCAACTCTCAAAGTCCTAGCTATCATCTTCTAAAAGAGAGGCTCATTTAAGGAACAACTCAAGAGAAGGTAGTAGTGGTTGCAAGACTCAAGAAAAGAGGGAGATTTGGTTGCAAGAACACTTTACCTTGTGTTGTGGAAGCTTGAATCTCTTCTTCATGCTTGGGAGGTTGTTTTTTCTAGAGAGAAGGGAGAGCAAAAATCTGACTAAAGAGAGAGAGGGAGATGGCGTGAAAATGAGGGGGAAAGAGAGAGGTTTTGCCTATTTTAATTTGCTCTTGCAATAATGTGTGGTTATGAGAGAAACTTGGTGACCAAGTAGTGAAATACTTGATCCACATTGTTCCACTTGTCCTTGTCTCATTCCTTGCTGAAAAGTAACTTTTCAGACCCCATAGGCGTTTGCTTTGCTGGCTGGGCCTTTGCCCGGTCCAATTACATGATCCGATGGCACACATTTCCGTAAAGTAACCTTTACGCAAGTAACTACCTTTTTATTTTTCTGGAGACTTTATCTCTCACGTACCATTCCCTAGGCCTCCTTGCCTAGGTGGCATCATGTTCTAGTCTATAGCATCTCCAGGTTTCCCTCGTAACTTGTTAGGATTCCTCGATTTGCGTGCAACATCGTAAAACGGGCTTTAGGCGGCCAATTTGACTTAAGGACATGGAAAAATCTATATTTTTTCCTGATTCTCAAGCTCTTTTCCATTCCACAAAATTCTTCCCGGATTTTCCGTAATTTATTTTCTATGAAAGTACTTTTTCAAGCTTTTCAGGCACTATTGTTCTCCGTACAACGAAATTGCCTGCACCGGATACCGGGTAATAATTTTATTAATTACTTTATAACCCAACTAATCTTTTCTCAGTTCGGGTCTCTGGCATATGAGGACTCCTGCTACCTCAAATAATTATTTCTCGGTTGGCCTTAACTCCGAAATCCTTTATTTACCACTTATTTATGAAAATGCCATTACCTTTTTTACTTTTGCCATAATTTCCAAAATGCCATCACGTTTTCTACTCTTTCTTAATTTCAACCTTGCCCTTGGTTGACTTTGACATTTTTTTGGTCAACTTTAACTTGTTGGGTTGACTTTGACTTTTTGGTTGACTTTTGACGAAAATTACCAAAATGTCCTTATTATTTGATGAAATTTTGCGCCCTAGGTCTTTTTAATCGAAATGACCATTTTACCCTTGTCATTTAGGCAAAATGATCGTTTTCCCCTTAGTCATTCTTACTTACAATCATTAAGGGACTTAGTCAATTATGATCCTTCTTATCTAAAGGCATTCTCCTTTCTGTATTTCTATATCCATGGCATTAAATCATCATATGAACACCAGCTTAGCCTTTATTTCCACTCACAGGAATATACGGATATTACATGATGGTGCAACAACTGCAAAGATCTTTTTTTTCATGATTATGATTGTGACTAAAGCATTATTGAATGTCTTATCTGTTCAAGTATTGTTGAATGTTGATATTTTCAATAAAGCATTCACTTGGTGATACAAGATTGAAGATTTTTCTTTTTCTATCACATAAGTATGGTGTGGCAAAAAAATGACATAATTAGTTAAAAAAACATAAATTAGCAACATAAATATTTGTTGCCATTTAAGGATAAATATGGTGTTATTATATCAATAAAATTTAGAAAATTTCTTTTTTTCCCTCCATCAAAACTAAGAAAAGTTCATTGCCCATTTCTCCTCCCCCTCTTCATCTTCAATCGATTATAGTGTGAATCTACCATGGCTGCCATGAATCCGAAATGTTTTATGCTCTTAGAAGTTGTTTGAGTCTTTGACGAGTGTATTACATTGAAGCTTAAACTTCCTTCTAATCAACATGACTTTTAATTGTGGTTGGAAATTATGCAGTCGTGGTTATTAATTTCGCAAAAACCTAGTGTAAATGTTGGTATTTAGGATTTTTTATTATGTTCGACACTTGGAAACATTGATTAAATGTCATGGAAAGGCTTAATTTGTCTAATTGAATATGAATTTGGCATTGGATTTGGAAGCCATGGTGTTCTTTTTTTTTTTTGGTAAATTTGATGAATTTCTATGCAAACTTTTGAATATATGAAGAAGTTTGCTATACTTTTGGGACCTTGATGGTATAACGAGTTATTGATGGGAAAGATCACAAGAACCCACAGCTAATCTGAAATATACGCACCCCAAGAATGTTAAACAAATGTTAACAATCCACTTGAACCCTTGAAAACTAAAGAACAAGGACCCTAAATATTGGAAGACGTCACAATATTGATCAAGCCTTGATAAGTTCTTAGTTCAATAAAGAACCCTAAAAAGAATCATTTCTCAAGTCTGAAGTTGCAAGAATGCAATTCTTTAATCTCAAAACTCAATATATCATAATCTCTAATTTGATTTCCAGAATGAGCATTACAATCTATTTATAAAGGCTACATTCTAAAATTATATCCTAGAAATTTGAAATGCAATCAAAAATCTAAAAAGATAGCATTCAAATTTTGAAAATATCTATCCTAAAATGTAGGAATAAGGATATTCAAAAGAATATCTTCTAACTAATTCTATCTAATTCAAAATACAAATTTTCACATAAATGAGATAAAGAAACTATAATAAGCCTTTTACACCTAAAATGTTATTATTTAGGCCCAAATGAGTCCTCCCATATATAACCCGTAGTCCAAGCCCTCCAAACCCAAAATATGATCAAATTAATGACATCCTTGGATTCTTCATTGCTCCAATACCATTTGCTTTATTAAAACCTTTTACACAAGTCCATTCATTGCTTCCTTAATTCTCTTGGCCCTTGCTTTTATGATTGGTCCACTTGAAATTTGCAAATGCTTATTTAAATTTGATGACTCAACTTGCTGGATCACATAGTTATGGATAATCTATTTTGTGTTTTTTAATTTATTGACCTGGAGGTAGAGTCAAGAAAATGGGTTGAGCCCACAGGTGGTTCGGGCTGTGTATTTGGCAGCCTGCCAAAATTCGGGCTGCACAGGCCCGGACCATATATGTCATGGGTTAATACGGGTTAGCTTGCACGTTGGCGGGTTAGCCCTGTTTTATTTTAAAAAAATCAAAGGACACTCTAATGGACATCTTTTAGACTCTCAGTGTCTCAATAGCGCCCTTGTCCTATTTTTCTTCTCTCCCAAAATCTGAAAATTGAGCACTGCAACTCTTAAGCACTGCACCTAGCTGCTCATGTCGTCCGCTGATCTGAAGCACCCAATCCTCCTCCACTCCCACCATCAATTCCTGCCCTGTCAGCCCTGAAATTTGCGTCGCTAACACATGCCTTAGTCATCTCCTTCCAATAGCTTCCTGATTCCCAAATCAATGAGACAAGTCGCCCCTCAAATCCCACGTATATGATTGCAAACCCAGACACTGCACCCCATTTATTACCATCTCTTCATATATCTCAAGTCCCAATCCCTACCCACAAGTCACGAGATACCATGACATGACACATCAAATTTATAATTAATGCCCTGCTCAAGATTTTGAAGAGTTTGAAAAACTCCTTTTCTTATGTTGACCCCATCATTTATGGCTTTATTTTTAATGTTTCTTTTTATATATATATAAAATTTTACTAAAAAAAGGAAAAAAAATACATAGCGGGTTGGCCGGCATCATGTTGGGCTCGAGCTACCAATTTAGCAGCCTACCAAAGGTTGGGCTGCATAGCCTAACCCTATATAACCCACGGGTTGATGTGGGCTAGCCCGCAACCCGTGGGCCAACCAGTTCTTCCAGTGCTACTTGGAGGTAATCTTGAAAACACTGTCGGGCACAAATGTATGCGCTTCTCTGAGCAAGAATCCATACTCAGTTCATAATATTGTGGGAGACTAATCATTTCTGATAAATCTAACCCTCTTGATGATTTCTTGAACTTTTGTGAAGTGTCGAATTATGAAAAACATAATGATCTTGTACGGGGTGATTGAAACGGTCCTTGTAGGTGCTGGTCCTTTAGATTATTTTATCATTAGAAGTGGAAGTACATTTTATTCTCTTGGATTAGTTTATGGCTTGACCTTTTACTCTTTCGATATGAAGGGTTGAGGGTAATTTGATATTGAAACTAAACTAAACGTCTGCATATTGGATATTGATCACTAGTTCTGCATATGATTGCACTAAATGTTAATTTCTTATATTATCATGTGTTAATATTTGTTTGTTTAAGTACTATCTTATTTTTTTGGTGTTTATTAAGGGTGTCCTCAAGCCAATTTTTACCTGAGACCAATATCTTTCATGGTTTAGAATGCAAAGAGTTTTGCTTCTCTCAACAAATATGCTTATTAGGATTCAAGCTTGTGTTTTTCTTAGAGGGGTGAGTTTAATATCCGGGTTTTCGGTAACTAGATATAAAGGCTAAACCAGTAGCTAAAAGCTACTTAAGGATTCAGAGGATGAAAGAAAAGAGTAAATGTAGAAATAGAAAGAAAAGGAGTGGATAGAAATTTCATTTTCCAAAATGCAGAAAAAGTAAGGATAAAATTGTCATTTTTGAAAAGTAATGACATTTTGGTAAATTTGAAAAAAATTAAAGGGTATTTTGGTCAAAGTCTAACAAAATATTAGAAAATTTTACATAACCCCAAAATGTAGAGAAAAATTCACTTGTCAGTAATTAAGATCTATTAATTTTTTTGCTATTAAATAAATAATTCATCAAAAATAATTATTTAAAATACCTAAAGGCCTCATATGCCTGATCCCAAAGTAAGGAAAAATAGTTTGAAAATTTTAGTAATTTATAAAATTGTTTTCAAAAGAAAGTCACGAATAGTTTCCTCGATCGGAAGGAAAAAGATCTGAAAAACCCCGAATTATGGTTTCTTCAGAAATTAATTAAAGACATTCTAGAAAGAAATTTAGGAAAATAAAAATCATGGGAGTATCAGACGAATTTTAGGAATTTTTAATAACCCTAAACCAGTCAAGTAATCAAGAAATCACCAAAAAGTACTTTCGGTATCACAAAACTTCTTTATGGAAATTTAAAGTTTTGCAAAGAATGAAGAGGGGTCCATATTTTTTCATTTGGAAGAGTCTTATTCCATGAGTAAAAAGAGAGTTATAATATCTCAAATAAGTGGTAGAATATATTAGAACAAAGTTATTTTATCAGTCTAAAAGGGACCCGCTTTAATTAATACACATGTGCCACTTGAATAAGAGAGATTTAAGACCACTTTCTCCACCATTTGCAGCCCATAAGTCGGCCAAGGTGAAGAGAAAAAGAGAGGGAGAGCGGCGCACATGAAGGAGAAAAGGGAGCCAAAAATCCATCAAAACTCAAGGTAATCTAATGAAAGCTTCCATGCTCTTTGGTTTCAAGCCTTCCTATTCAATTCTATTGGATTAGTTTTGTTGGAAAAAGTGTATCTTGCTACTGTAAAATTTGTTTTACATGAGGTTTTAGAGACAAAAAGTGAAGAGGAATGGGATTTAGAAGCAACAGATGTCAAAATACAACTCTATGTAGCATTCATAACATATGGATGGTTGTTTTGTGTTGATTCGAGTCGTATTGAAATTTTGGACATAACACCCTATAAGGGGAGGTGCTGCACGAAATTGGGGTTGATTATGGATAATGGATTTTGTGTTAAACAATGATTAGAAAGTGGTTTAGAAATAAAAATTATGCAAGTATTTAGGAAGCAAAGTTGAAAAATTCATTTTTGAAAATTTTTCTAGATTTTTGGCCAGACCTGGTTCATGGGGAAAGAATGTGATTTTGATGATTTTGTGGCTTCCAATGGATTTAGAATGAAAAATTGTGTAAGGTAAAAGTGAGAAAATAATTTTCAAGGTATTAGAATCAAAATTAGAAAAATGAAGAGTTTAAGGGCTTGGTTTGTTAAGATTGAGATTCCATGAATTTTTAGGTGCCATAATGCAAGGAAATGGCCTAATGTTGATTCCAAATGCATTATATTACGTGTAGGACTCAGACTCAGACACGAAATCAGACTCTGACACGAAAGCATCAGGAACGGTGACGAAAAAGAGAGAATGCTTGTGACAAGGAAGAGTTGGAGACGTAGGATTCTTCATTCTGTCTTTTTTTTTGGTTAAAGAGGCAGGCATATAGCCTGAAAGGGGGATCGAACCCCCAACCAAGTGCCACAAGGGCACACCAGATGCCACTAGACCCAAGGGTCATCGGCTCATTCTGTCTTTGACTACTGCCATTTTGCCTCTTGCTTGTCACTGTATTTGGTTTCTTTCTTCTGAATTTTCAGGCTATCGTGAAAATGGGAAAAGGACTGATATTTGATTCAATGTGCAGCCAAGACGGAGACCGGGATAAACTCCTTTGGCTAGCAATGAGCCAATGATGAGCATGTTGATTTCGAGAAGAGCGCATCGGCTTATGAACATTGATTTGTGAGAGGAACCGATATTTAGCTGATGGGTAAATATGGCTTGGTGGAAGAGTCTT
>JANTPZ010141734.1:0-24868 GCA_025593235.1 Vachellia pachyceras | reverse complement strand
GTTTGGCTCAACCGAGACCAAGCATTTACATACAAATCACATAGTCCAACTCGGATCCTAAGTAATCTATAACGTAAATACAGATTGAAAGCAAATACTCCCCTTTCGGCACTTCAAACTCCGGCTTACTCCATCTTCAAGAGGTTGGAGATGCTCAGCTCCTCATGGAAGGAAGAATCACACTCCAAATGGATGGATGAAGCATTGTAGATGGATGGATGGTGGAAGAAATGGGTGATGGAATGTTGGAGAGTGTGTATAGATGAGAGAAATGTGTGGGTTTTTGCTCTTGCCTCTCCTCTGCCTCCTTCTCCTCCTCTCCTCCGAAAATTACCCTAAATAGGGTATTAAAACAGTTCTGGGTTGGGTCTTGGAGGTTGGATCGGGTTATTTCCATCTGGAGTAAAAATCAGGTGCTGATACACGATTTTCGCCGCGGCCAACTAAGTATTTAGCCACGGCGAAACTCTCCCGAGAGTTCTCCGTCTGCTTGCATGAACTTTGACCACGGTGAACTTTGTTTACGCCGCGGCGAACATATCCAGAGCTGCTGTCTTTGCCCTTTTGCACGGAATTCCTGAAATGAAACAACAAACTTTGGCAGTATCACTTGCTCATGAAGGAATTAAGGCACAAATATATAGTTATTCATGGCATATGACCCCAAAATTTCATTAATCCAATTCAACAACTCCTAATCACGATTTAAGCACAAAAAGGTCATGAATGGGCCAAAATTGACTCTATGACTCTGGAAATTCAAGAGGAAAACTAACATAATTAAAGCTCAATCAATGATCTGTTGAGCATAAAAGTGGATGAGATACCTTCTTATGACCAGTATGTGAAGGAAGGAGGGCTTGCTTCAAAAAATGCATGGGCAAATGATGAAGTTGGAGATGATAAAGGCCTAGTGTTGATTTTAGAGAGAGAGAGAACAGTAAGTGTGTGGTCAAGATAAGTGGTAATGGGCCATACAGGAATATAGTAGGTTCAAGTAGGTAAAGAATAATAGGGGTGAGGAAATAGATGAAGTTTCTTATGGGTTAGCCTCTTTTTCATGGAAACGGTCAAGGATTATAGATGAAGACCCAATCAAAGAGAGAGCCCACCTATTGGCCATTGTCTTGTATTCTAGAAAAGGATTAAATGAGGTAGTAAATAAGTTGACTAAACTCGGTTTAAAGAGAGAGATAGGGGGACTTCTAGAACCAGAGAAGATAAAGAGAAGGAGGACAACTGGAATTGAACCTACTTACAAACCTGAAATCTCAAATTTAGCAAAAAATGTGAGTAGTTAAAACAAGGATGATAAGAACAACAAAAACGGAAGGAGAAGGTCAACTATGATGTTATAGTAGATGATTATGTGGAGGATGATAACGTAATGGAGTATATTGAGAATGTAAGCCTAGGTGGGAAGAAATTTGTATTCAAGGTTTGGAGAAGTAGAAGAGGGAAAATATATCTAAATATTTTGGTGGCTGGCCTATAAAAGACACCAATCATCATGAAGTTGCTATCCTGGAACTATCATGACCTAGGAAGAGCCTTGATAGTTAGAAATCTAAGTGAGTTTGTGGGAACGTATAGTCCCTCAATAATCTTCCTAATGTAAACTAAAATAAACAGTAAGAAAAGTGAGAATTAAAAGATGTGGCTTCTCTCAAGGACCACAAGAAGAGCCAAGAGGATTATCAGGTTGCCTAGTAGTATGATGATCTGATGACATTGCCATATCAGTAATGCATAAGTTAAAGAATCTTGTTCATACTATAGTTTTGGCAATGAATTTGAATACGTTGTGATTTACCACATTTGTGTATGCACCACCACAGGGAAGTGAAAGAAGAGTGGTTTGGGACAAACATAAAAGCATTGCATTTAGTGTTAATGACTCTTAGCTGGTTGTAGGTGATCTTAATGACTTATTGACACAAAATGAGAAGGAAAGGGGAAATCCTAGAGCTCCAAGGAAGATCTTGAATTACCAAAGTCTATTGTCAAATTGTAGTCTAATGGACCTAAAATTCAAACGATCCAAATTCACCTGGTGTAATAAGAGATTGGGTGCCATAATAAGGGAAGGATCGATTGTGCCTTGGAGAATGTGGAATTTAGATTTAGGTTTGACCATGTTATAGTGTTCCATTAAGAACCAATTGGATCTAATCATCATGCTTTGCTAGTGGACTGTTGCTACTCTGAGGATAAGTCCCATCGATCTTTCAAATTTGAAGCAACTAGGTAAAGCATGAGAGCTACTTACAGACTATTAGGAAAGGTTGAATGAAGTAATAGGGGTTAAAGAATAGCATCAAGGATTTGACTAGAAGATTGGATGCATGTAGAAAACAATTAATCAAATGGAGTAAAAAAGAATTCTCTAATTTTAGGAAGGTAATTTCTCAGTTACAGCAAAAGCTGAGTGATTATCAAATCGACTTGATGATAAACTAGAGAAGCTGAAGAATTAATAAGACAAACTGAAGAAGTATGGGATATTGAGGAGACATATTAGTGGCAGAGGTTAAGAATTTCCTAGTTAAAGTATGGTGATATGAACACAAAATTCTTTCATAGTAGTGTCATACAAAGAGGGTAGAGAAACATGGTGTTGAAGTTAACAGATGATAATGCAACATGATTGGAGGAAAAGAAACACATAAACAAAACGTTTAATGAATTTTACCAAAATATTTTCAAGTTTGTTGGAGCTAGATGTAATATCCATACTTTTATTGTCAGTATAAATAAAGGTCAAACCGATAGTTATGAGATGAGATGAGGCCTAGAGATAGAAGGTACAGATAAAGAGGATGCCAATGGACTAGAGAAATCATAAGTAACTAATCCCTAAGGCCTTGAAATTTCAAAGTATAAAGACCAATGGCAAAATGGTCATTTGGCATAAAGGACCAAGGGTAAAATGGTCATTATGTATAAAAGGCCAAGGGCATAAATGTTATTTAGACATAAAGGTTAAGGGCGATTATGACAATTAAAAAAGATTAGTAAAATTAAGGGTGATATTGGAATTTTGAAAAAGAGCCTTATGAAAAGCAAGGGCATCTTGGGAATTAAGAAAAAAATGTGAGGGCATTTTGGTAATTTGACCAGGGTCAAAATAAAAAAAATCAACAGTTGACTAAAATACAAGAAAATTTGCAGATGCCCCAAAAGATAAAGTGGAACTCACTGATATCAAAATTTTGAAATTCGACCTAGATTTTTTTATAGAGAATTTTAAAGATTTAATGGTCGAAAATAATTATTGAGGTATCAGGAGACCTCAATCAATTGAGTTTTGCGCATGAAAAAATAAAGTGAATTTTATAGTAGTTAATAAAATTGTTATCCAGAATTTGGTAAAGGCGATTTCCTGAATCGGAGAAAGAAAGACCCGAAAACCCTGTAAATCTAATTTTCTTTGAAAATTGATCACAGACAATCTAGGAAGCGAATTGATGAACGAAAAGGGGCTAGAGTATCAGTGAAAATCTAGAAATTTTTTATGCCCTAAAACCAAATTGCTTGTCGGTAGCACGCTTTTCGAGATTTCATCAGGGGCAAGGAACCCTGTTGAATTCTGAGGACTTCCAGGGGTATTTTGGGGATAAAATTTCGCCATATGAACAAGGAAGATGTGGGGATTGAAAGAGAAATAAGACATCTCCAGGAAACTAGAGAAAGATTTACCAGAGTGAAGTTACTTTTACCGGTGTAAGTTGTAACCAGATCAAGTAACTGAATGGTAGCCAATTTAGTTTGTGTAACCAAGCTTCTAGAAGCAAGTTACCCTCATTAATTTCCACTTTATGAGAGCCAATAAGAGCAAGACAAGTGGTGGAATTGTAGCCCTTGGATTAAACTTGCAAGAATTAATCCTAGCCATTCATTCTTTTATGAGAGATTAATATAAGCAAATCTTCTCTCTTCCTCTCTCATTTTTGGATGGCAAGTTCTCCCCCTCCAAGAAGTAGTTGACGCTATTAACAAGTTTCAAGAGAAGAAGAGGAGCTTCACATACATAAGGTAAGGCATCAAGCAACCAAACCTACCGATTTTCTTAAGCTTTGCAACATCCTCTACACTTCTATTGATTTAGTTTCTTGATTAATTTTCTCTTTTAGAAGATGGAAAGTTAGGGTTCTTGAGTATGAAAGTGAGAAAGAGAGGGATTTAGAGGAAGCAAATGGTTGCAAAACACTCTTTGTGTGTTAAGGAGTAATTTGATGTCTATATTGGTTTGGTTTGGTTGTTGTATGAATTTGTGGAAGCTCAAAGTTATGGGGAGGTGTTGTCCAAATTGTGTTTTGATGAGAAAGAGTAGTATTTGACTTAGGAGAAGTGTGTTTTGCCAATTCAAATCCAGCTATTCCAATTCGAATTCAGCTATTCCAACTAACACCAAATGATCATGGAGTGGAGAAAATTCATCGTTCCAACTGTAAAGTAGATTTTAATGTGCAAAATGAAATGTATGAACCTAAACTACTTAAGATTAAACCTACAAAAGCTCTTAACTCCAATTATCCATAAAATGACACAAGACAACCATAAAAATCCTCAAATGTACCTAACTAAACATATTAAAATATGATCACATCAAATTTCCCCACACTATCTCTTTTGTAATCCTGGGCAAAATTATCAGTGACTAAAAAGAATGAGAGATAATTCAGATTTTTTCAAGTAACACAAACCATATTAATCTATAACAACTTTTGCACTTCCTTGACTACAGATGTGTTGGAAATTGTGCCTCAGGAGCCAATCATTATACCTTAGACATTGTTGATTTTAATGTACTTCCTCCATTCAATTATCATACCTTTTATATGTTTATTGTGATAATTGCATCCATGGACAAATTATGAAGATTGTCCTAAATGTCCCTAGTTGGTTATCTATACGGGAGTAAAGATAAAATAAGACCAGTATGACTTTGATAGGTTTGGAGATACAAATCAAAGTCTTAGACACTTGTAATAGTACAAGGTGCTGGATTGACTCGCTATGAGAAAGCTGCATGGATTATGTCATAAGCTTATGTCATGTGTAATCACGTCACAATGCCCTTTGACCTAAGATCATCATAGATTCCTACATGCGAGTCGCTGAGTTTTAACTTAGTCAAAAGTCACCTTTGACGGGTGATGATAAAGGATATAATCGGGCTTAGGGGTTTTCATGTGGAGGAATATGAATGATCAAGATGGGATTTGTCCCTCACGTTAGTAGAGAGATATTACTCGGCCCCTCAATGAGTGAGTATGAGAAATGTATGACCATACTGTAGCGAAAAGGAGTTTTCGTTTCTAAGATTAGACTACTCAGGGATTGAGAAAGTAATGGTTAGGAATAGTAGGATGATATTATACATGCATCATCCTTGACCGAGATATCGTGTGACAAAAGAGAAGTAACATGATTACATGACAGGTTGCATCGTGTTAATGATCCTCATGTGATTTAGGTAGTCGTACTGTCATACTAGAGACCACTTGTAACTTGTGGGCTAGTACTAAGTTTAGTCTACTGTCAACTTTATTTGGGCCTATAGGGTCACACACAAGAACAGCCCAACAAGAGCTTTTAATATTGTAGTGTTTTTTAATTTTATATATTTAAATTTGAATAATAATAATAATATTATTAATCTTAATATGTTAGCTTTAATGTTTAATTTATTTGATAAATTAAATAACTAACATTGATTTTCGAATTTAATTTATAAGGATAAATTAAATCGGTTGGCTCATTGTTTGGATTAAATAGATATGATTTGATCAAACAAGATTAATCCAAATTTGAATTTTAGAATTCGAATTTCATAATTTGAATTTCAGAATTTGAATATCAAGATTAATAAAGATTAATCTTGAATATTTTTTAAATTCAAATTTCAAGATTAAAAAAGATTAATCTTGAATATCTTTTGGAATTCAAATTTCAAGATTAATGAAGATTAATCTTGAATATCTTTTCAAATTTGAATTTAAAGATTAATCAAGATTAATCTTGAATTTTTTATGCACCCCACATGAGTTCTATAAATAGAGGACTCATAAGCCATATGTGAATGTACGAATTTTAGATTATGAGCCACATAAACCCTAGAGAGAGTGAAACGTGAAAGGTACTAGCACAATACCATTGTTGGGAACTGTTCATGTGGATTCTAATAAAGAGAGACGATATGAAACGTCAGCTCCTTGAGATTGAAATCAAGAACGAAGAAAACTTGAGAAGGCTATGGATGTTGGGAACTGAAAAGGATCTAGACGACCAAGGAAGCTGTGAATTCAAGTTCTGCAAATAGGTAATGACCTAACCACTCTGTCTAAACGCCTTTGACAGATCCAAATGAGAGATTAGAAAATTTTTTAAATTTGTTTTTTCTGTTGAGTTTGTATGTTCTAATCCCAACATGATGTTGCTGTATACTGCAAGAACTAACAATCAATACAAAATCAATGCAAGTGAGGAAGAGTGAGGAAACCTCTCAAGGTTAGTGTTTAGTTCTCAGCTCTCATAAATGGGTAGTATTTCACTCGACATCCACTTGACTATCTTCCCACCATAGGCTTGTAATAATTCTAATCTCTCCACCACTCATAGCAATGACACAAGTAGATCCTTGGGAATTGACAGGTTGTAATGTTGGGAAAAGGGAATTTTTATGAATGAAATAAATGAATACGATCAAGTCAAATGTGTTATCATGTTGGATGAAGAAGGATTAGGACTAGTGGGCATGCACCTACTAACACTTGACAACATGACAGCATTCTAGTTGTACCATGTGAATCAAAATGAGATCTCATCCTGTTATATCCCAAATTTCAGTGACTATCAAGGAAGGCTAAACGAAGGGATGTAGATCAGTAAAGGATCCAGAAAGTAAAAAATCGATAAAAAAGAAGTCCTGAATTGCCATTTTGCCAATAAAGAAAACATAAGGACATAATGGTCATCTTTAAAAGATAGGGACATAATGGTCGTTTTTGGAAAAGATAGTTACGTAATGGTCATTTTTGAAAAGACATGGACAAAATGGTCATTTTGAGAAAAGACCAAGGGCATTTTGGTAATTATGAAAAAGTCCAATGGCATTTTGGTCAAAGTTTGACCAAAATATCAAAAAAAAATTTAAGGCAGCATTTGATAGAGAAAATTCACTGATCAGCAAGTAAGGCTCAGTTTAGGTTAAAATGACCTATGTTTCTGTTGTGGGAATTTTATTGGTTATTTAATTATTGGCTATTTAAATAAATAATTAGCCAAAAGTGATTATTTAAAATACCTAAAGGCCTCGGATGTCTGATCTCAAATCAAGGAAAAATAGCTTGAAAATTCTAATATTTTATAAAATTGTTTTCAAGAGAAAGAGAGGAAAAATTTCCCTGATTGGAGGGAAAAAGCCGAGAAGAACCCTGAATTAGGGTTTTCTTCAAAAATTAATTAAAGACATTTTGGAAAGCCATTTAAGGAAAGAAAAAGTATGGGAGTACCAGGAAGAATTTTGGAAATTTTTGGTGAACTCAATTAGGTTAATGATCAGAAAATTGCCTAAACGCGTTTTTGGAAGCGAAAAATAACTTCATGGAAACATAAAGTTTCCAAAAGTAAGGGTGTCATAAATGTATTTATGCCACTTGTGAGAGTTATATTTGAAGGCCAAAAAGAATAATAAATATCTTAAACAAGTGGTAGAATTTATCAGTCTAAGTTGTACATGATTCAGGGACACTTATCACCATTTTAATTTAGCACATGGTGACATTTTTTCTTATCAATTTCAGACCATTAATGTCAGCTAAAATGGGCAGAAAAAAGAGTTTGGGCTGTCAAAACATCAACCATTGGATCACCATTTTAATGCAAAATAAAATTCTAGCCCTTTGATCAATTTACCTCATCTTTAAAGTCATCTTTCTTTACCATTTCTATCCCAACTTTTCGTGAAAAACCAGTCCCAAATCAGAGGAGAGGAGTGGAGGACATGGGAGCACAAGAAGAGAGGAAAAATTCATAAGAAATCCAAGGTAAGTTGAGTTTTGATGAAATTTTTTGCATATTTTTACTCCTTGAAACTTCCTCTCCACTTCTACCGGTTTATTTTCTTGGATTGGGCTGGAATTTGGCTGCTAAAAAGTTAGGATTTTGGTGAGAGAAAATGAGAAAGTGAGGGATTTAGATCAAATAATTGGTACCAAAAAATTCTATGCAAACTAAGGAGTTGATTAGTGTATCTTTTGTGTTGGATTGAAGCTTGTATGAGTTTTGGCTATGAAACCCTAGGGGAGGTGCTGTCCAATTTTCCATTTGAAAAGGAAGTGATGTTTTGAATGTAATATGCATGGAAAATGGTTTTGGAATAAGGTTATGCAAGTATAAAAAGTAAAAATTTGAAAATTACATTTTTCATTTCTTATGAATTTTTCAGTCAGACCAAGAACATGGGGAAGGAGTGTGATTTTCATGAATTTGATGCTTCCATTGGCTTTAGAATGAAAAATTGTGTAAGGTGGAAGTGAGAAATTAATTTTGGAAGCATTGGAATTAATTTTGACAAAGTTAAGGCTTTTATGGCTCTTAAAGTTCAAGAGAGGATTTGGGAGATTTTTAAGTGTTTTAATGCTTGAAGTTAGCTTGTTATTAATGCCAAATGCATTATGTTTTGATTTTCCTAATGTGCTTTTGAATCAACTTTGGTCTCCACATGCGTTCAAGGTATTTCCAAGTGGCTTGACACATGTCATTCATCTATCAAAGTATACCTTGCAAAAGGATAAATTCTATAAGCCCATAATCAAAAGAATGAGAGTCAAAATGTCCACAAATATATTAAAAAGTGTATAAAACATTAGGAAATATGTTGAAATGACATGAAGTCTTAGAAGTTAACACATATTATATTGAAATGTTCTACCATAATAATAATGATTTCATTATTGTCTCTAAAATCAAGCACAACTAGGAAGATAGAAGAGAACAATAATGATTTCATTGAATAGGTAGAAATGAGACTTCATCCTACCACGTCAAACACAAAACAAGTTTGATACACAAATAATCCAAGTTTGGCTCGACCGAGACCAAGCATTTACATACAAACTACAAGTCCTAACTCAGAAACTATGTAATCCATATTATAAATGCAGATTGAAAACTAATACTCCTCTTTTGACACTTCAAACTCAGGCTATCTTCATCTCCAAGAGGAAGGGAGATGATCAGCTACTCATATGGCATGAAATCGGACTCCGAATGGAAGATTGAAGCATCATGGATGGATTTGGGATGAAAATGGAATGAGCTAAGGGTTTGAGTAGAGAGAAAAGATGAAAAGATGAATGAAATGTGTTCTCTACCTCCTCCTCTTCTCCCTTTTTTCGAAACTTACCCTAATTAGGTCATATTAACCGTCCAGGGTCGGATCCAAGAAAGCGGGTCGGGTTATTTTCCATTTGGAGCGTAATCTGGTGCTGATGCGCGATATTCACCACGGCGAACCTCTCTCGAGAGTTCTTTGTTGGCTTAATTGAACTTTGGATTGTGCTGCGGCGAACTTTCCAGAGCTGCTTTCATATGATCTTTTTCAGAGTTCCTGAAATGAAATAGCCAATATTTGAAGTACCAATTGCTCATGATGGAATTTAAGCACTATTATATCATTATTCATGGAAAATGCACCCAAAATCACACTAATCCAAATCAACAACTCTAAATCTCCAATTAAGCACAAGAAAGGGTAATGTAGGGCTAAAATTAAATTAAAAACTCTAGAAATTCAAGTACAAATGTGGTATAAATAAGGTTCAATCAAGACGGAACTTTACATTTTGTTCTTTTTGTTGAGGATTATTTATGATATAATCATGTTTACTTGATCTCATATAAACATGAAGCTCAAATGCTTTATATTGAAACATGAATAATTTGAAAAATCAATTAAGTTTTATAGATCTTATGAACTTATCGAAATTGTGAATATCTATCTAATGGATGGAGTTAGCTTTGTGAAGAGAGATAGTCAAATAGCTAACTGTTTGATGCACTATGTGTAGTATCTGTATTTCTTGCAACAGAAAATAAAGGCTAAACAAGTAATGGAAGGTTATCTAAGGGCTAGAGAAGCAAAAGAAACCATAAGGAAGGGTATATTTGAAAGTAGATAAAGTAAGGGTAAAATGGTCATTCAAAAAAAGTTGATTATAATAGAGGCATTTTGGTAATTTTCACCAATATATCAGAAAACAGCCCCAGGAACCTCGAAATGAAGGGAATAATTCTTTGAACAATATTTGTGATAGAATGGAGATGGAAAAGATAGAAATGACCTCCAAATGGATTTTTATAAATTATTCAATATTTGGTTTATTAATGAATTTTTTGCCAAATATAGTTATTTAAAATTATCCAAAGGCATTATATATTTAATTAAGAAGTAGGAAAAATAACTCAGGAATAATAAAAATTTATAAAATTTGTTCCAAGTTAAAGGCAAGAATAGTTTCCTGGAACGAAAAGAGCTAAAAACTCGAGAATTAGGGTTTTTAAAAGAAATTGACAAAAGGGCAATTTTAGAAAGAGAATTAAGATGAGAAAATTATGGAATAATCTAATGAATAATGAAAATTTTTAATAACTCTACATTGGTCAAATGATCAAGGAATTCTTGAAAAGTATTTCCGATAAAAATGTTCTTGAATAAAGGAACCTTACATAAACTAATGTATTAAAAAGGAGAACGAAAGGGCTATGAGCAACCACATGGCATCTTCTTATATCAAGAAGGAAAGGTAAAGAAGACAGTATAATCATGTGGTAGAATTTATCAGTAGAAAGTTGCTTTATCATATAAAAATAGACCTCGCATGCTTTTAACACATGTTATACTATCTAAAGGTGTTATGATGTTTGTGATCTAAATGTGTTATGATGGAAAAGCGATTGATTCATAACAGTGATATTTGGGGAAATGAATATTACCTCAAATACACACACTTATGCTGATGTATGTGACCAGTCCTTTATGATATTAGTTGTTAATTTCATACGTGTGAACACTAGGCATATGTCAAAGGCAATTTGAGTTTTATATTGATTTAAAAGGCATTAGATTAGACATGAAAAAAAGTATATATTGGTAATCTAGAATATCGGAGGCACTATATTGAAATTATTGAGTTGCACTGCAAGGTTGTCTCGTGTTGGTCTCTAAAAAAGGGATTGCCATTGCAAAAACCCAAAATAAAGACATCATGCCCTCACATTTATGTCAAAGCACCTAGTATGAATGAAGGAAGGAAGGAAGAAAAGGAGATTGAATCAACAACATTAAATTCATCAATTGTGAATGGGAGATGTTAGAATATATTAGTCCGCCCTTAGTAAATTAATGCCTAAATCTATTTGGATTTGAGCAGAAATACAAATATAGAAATAGCATATGTCAACAAAGATAATTCCCTCTATGTATTTCAATTTTAAATTATGTAACTACCGATATGTTTTACATGGAATAATGGAGACATTGTCCCAAGATGTGAAATAGAAACTCCCAATAGAATTCCTTCTGCGCTTTCTCAATGCTCTCTTAATCTTTTTTGGTGTTTTCGTTGTGTAATGTAATTAGAGTCAACATCGGTGCTCCAATTCTCTTGTGGGTACTCAATGAGTCAACCGATTCCATATATACCCGAACTCCATCACATTATTATTCTATCACTTACTTGTCATTTGATGCAAATTAAAAGTTTGAAGTACCCAATTCACCCCTCTTAGAAAACCAACCTACTAACAACCATAGTAATGTGAATCTGGAGGAAAATTCTTTCACTTTGTATGAGGTTGATCAAGTGGAGGAAATCTCAAGAAAAAAAATATTCATATTCAAGATGATGCAATGTGTTTTTAGAGTCCCAATCACCATATTGAAGGCCCAATTGTCAACACTGTAACGAAAGCCCAATCCAGAGCCCAATCCAACAGCACATTGGAAGCCCAATCCAACAAAGAATCAACACTCTCAGGATACCCTAGCCGAAAGATCTAGAATTATTGGTTGCTCTCTGTAAATGTTATATAATGATGTACAGTGATTCATTACATACATTAAAGGAAATATTTCACAAACTCTCATCGTCTTTCTTTATCTTCTTCTTCATTTTCTGTTACTATCTCCTTCTTCATTTCTGTTATGGTATCAGAGTGTAAAGGTCAGAAATGACAAATCCTACCAAATCTCCAACACCTCAATCATCTTCTTCAACCTCTTCTGATCATGTTTCCTCACCCCTTCCCATCGTCCCCTTCTTTTCCTACCAATGTATCTCATTTTCTCACTGTAAAATTGAATGGCGATAATTATCTTGTCTGGAAAGCTCATATGCTTCCTTATCTTTATGGTCAGCGCTATTTTTATTACATTGACTGTTCCAATCGTCAACCTCCATCAAAACTTCCTGATGGTACACCAAACCCAAATTACATTAAATGGTTTGAGCAGGATCAATTGATTCTTTCTCTTCTCATTTCTTCCTTATCTGAAAAACTGATTACCCAAGTAATGAAACACAAATCTTCTAGAGCAATCTAGTATGCACTGGAAACTATGTTCTCCCAACAATCACAAGTGAAGTACCTCCACCTCCATCAGCAACTCACAAATCTCAGAAAAGGAGGAGAAACTATAACTGAATATTATCAACGAGCAACACTCCTTGCTGACTCTTTGGCAGCCTCTGGTAATCCGGTATCTGATGTTGATTTCAATATCTATCTCTTAGGAGGACTGGGCTCAGACTATGATCCTATTGTCACCTCTCTTACTACCCGTAAAGAAATTCTATCTTCTGAAGAAATTCTCAGTCATCTCTTGACATATGAAGCTCGTCAGATACACCTTCATGGGACACAAATTACTCAGATTACAGCCAATATTGCCTCCACTCCAAATCACTCAAATGGCCTCTTACCCACCCCTACGTCTTCTCCTTTTCGTCCCTCACGTGGCCGCAATTTTTCTCCCAACAGAGATGGTCACGCATTTTCTCATGGCCGTTTTACCAGACCTTACAGAGGTGGATGCCATTTCTTTCCTCGCCCTGACAGACGTACTATTCCTTTTTCTCGCTCAGCCACTCATTCCAATGACATGTGTCAACTATGTCACACACCTGGACACCTTGTTGAAAACTGCCAACATCACTTTGATCATTCCTTCCGTCCACCAGCCCCTTCAGCATATTATTCCACTACCTCTCCCTTCTCTGACCCTGATACCCTCCGGTTCCCATATACTGGTGCAACAAACCACTTCACAACTGATTTGTCTCATCTCAACTTACAATCTCAACCTTACAATGGCCGTGACTCTATTATCATCAGAGATGTCTCCTACCTACCTATTCAAAACACAGGCACATGTCACCTATCATCACCAAATGGCAATTTTCTTCTCTCTCAACTCCTTCATGTTCCTACTATTTCCAAAAATCTTCTTTCTGTTCATCAATTTTGTGTTGATAATAATGTATTTTTTGAATTTCATGCACATGCTTTCTATGTGAAGGACGCTCGAACCAAAGCAGTGCTTCTCCACGACCCCAGTCACAGTAATCTATATCCAATCTCCTCTCTGTCTTCAAGTCCTCACTCCATTGAAGCAAACATTGGTGTTCGTACCTCCCTCAGTCAATGGCACAATCACCTTGGACATCCACATCTTCGCACAGTTCAACATGTTATCTCATCCAATGCCCTGCCAAGCTCCTCTACCACAATTTCTTTGCAATGTCCAGCATGTAGAGTTTCTAAGAGTCACCGTCTTCCTTCTCCACCCTCACCTCATCATTCCACTGCCCCATTAGCTTAGTTTTCTGTGATGTATGGGGACCCTCCCCTGTTATTTCTTCTGATGGTTATCGTTACTATGTCTCGTTTGTAGATGATTTCTCCCGTTATGTATGGTTTTTCGCACTCAAAACTAAGGACCAGGTTCTGTCCACATTTATCTATTTTCGTACTCTTGTTGAAAATTTAACTGGTCGCACAATTCGCTCTTTTCAATCCGATTGGGGTGGGGAATTTCATTCCCTTCACAAATATTTAAATTCATCAGGCATCCATCATCGCATTACCTGTCCTCACACTCACTCCCAGAACGGCACTGTCGAACGCCATCATCGTTCCATTGTCGAAACAGGACTTACTCTCTTGTCTCATGCTTCCATGCCCACCATCTACTGGAGCTATGCGTTTTCCACGGCCATTTACCTGCTCAATCAACTTCCAAGCCCAACACTTAATCATCTTTCTCCATTTGAAAAACTGTTCCACAACAAGCCCAACTACTCCTTTCTCAAAGTCTTCGGCTGTGCTTGCTGGCCCAATCTACGCCCCTATACTCAAAACAAGTTGCAGCCTCGTTCCACTTTATGTACATTCCTCGGTTACAGCACCAATCACATGGGCTATCTTTGCCTCAACCTACAACACAACCATATCTACACCTCCCGTGATGTTATCTTCGATGAAACCTCATTTCCTTTTCAAAGTCTGGCGACCCCTGCGAACTCCAACCCATTATCTCATACACACCAGCCCACTATTTTACCTCTCACACCCTTAAGCTCACATTCACGCCTTAATCCATCTTCCACTCTAAGCCCATCTTCAACTCTAAGCCCAACAATCTCACCACAACCCAATTCCCCTCCTTCGCCCCCACGTGACTGCCGTACCCCACCCACCTCTCTTTACCCAATCTCATCATCTTTATCCTCATCACCTACCTCTGTCTCATCCCCAACAACCTCGAGCCCCACTCCACCTGCTCCCTCTCCAGCGACTCATCTCCATCCCATGGTCACAAGGTCCCATTCACACATCTCCAAGCCCAAACTCTTCACTGATGGCACCATACTTTGGCCACCACCTAAAGCTTTAACTGCAACCACTGATACCTCGACATTTGTACCCACCTGTACCTCTATTGCTCTCAAAACTCCCGCCTAGAAACAAGCTATGAATGAAGAATTTCAAGCTCTGTTAAACACGAACACTTGGTCTTTGGTTCCACGATCCAACTCCCAGAATGTCATTGGATGCAAGTGGATTTTTTGAATCAAATATACTCCTCACGGTACTGTCGATCGACTGAAGGCACGCCTTGTTGCCAAGGGTTTTCATCAATGGGAAGGGGTCGATTTTTCAGCAACATTCTCACCGATGGTAAAGCCGGTCACAGTCCGATTATTACTCTCAATTGCAGTTTCCCGTGGCTAGAGTCTTCGTCAAATAGACATCCAAAATGCTTTTCTTCATGGGATCCTTCATGATGATGTCTACATGACTCAACCTCAAGGGTTTGTCCACCCTGATTATCCTCACCATGTTTGCAAGCTGCACCGCTCTCTCTATGGACTGAAACAGGCTCCACGAGCCTGGTTTGGGTGTCTCAGCGCACGTCTTCAAGAACTCAGCTTTATTGCCTCCAGGTCTAATCCATCTCTTTTTATTCTCCATTCCCCCACTTATCAACTATATGTCTTGATTTATGTTGACGATATCATCCTGACTGGCAACTCTAATTCTGCTATCACTAATCTTCTGACTACTTTAGCTTCTTCCTTTCCCATTAAGGACCTTGGCCCCCTTAATTACTTTCTAGGTGTTGAAGTTCTTAACATTCCTGATGGACTGATTTTATCCCAACGCAAATATATTCTAGATATCCTTCGCAAAACCAATATGTTAACAGCACATCCTGTGGCTACCCCCATGGCCATTAACTCCAAACTCACCATCACTGGCTCTAAATTTGCAGACCCCTCCTTCTATCGAAGTATTGTTGGCCGCCTTCAATACTTATCTTTCACTAGACCATATCTTTCTTATGCCGTTAACCGTGTATGTCACTTCATGCATGATCCGAGAGATCACCACTGGGTTGCTGTCAAACGTATCCTTCGTTATCTCCGGGGAACACACAACTTTGGTCTCTGCATTTCCAAATCCACTTCTCACGCCCTATTCTCCATTGCTACTTCCATTTGTCCTAATTCTCTTCAAGTGTTTTCTGATGCTGACTGGGGAGGATGTCCTGTTGATTCACATTCCACAACTGGTTATGCTGTCTACTTTGGACCTAATGTCATATCCTGGAGCTCCAAAAAGCAACCCACAGTGTCAAGATCAAGCACAGAGGCTGAATACAGAGCCCTTGCCAATGCAACCAGTGAACTTATTTGGGTTCAACATCTGTTAAGTGAACTACAAATTTCTCTTCCTCAGACTCCTACTCTGTACTGTGACAATCTGGGAGCAACTTACCTTGCTACGAATCCAGTTTTTCACTCCCGTGCTAAACATATAGCCCTTGATTATCACTTTGTTCGTGAACGGGTGGCTGCCAGGGCTCTTCAACTTGTTCTTCTTTCAACCAAGGACCAGCTCGCTGACATTTTCACCAAACCCCTTGTTATAAACCAATTCCTCTGGATACGTTCAAGTCTTCAGGTTCATCCTGCCCCTTTCGACTTGCCGGGGGATGTCAACACTGTAACGAAAGCCCAATCCAGAGCCCAATCCAACAGCACATTGGAAGCCCAATCCAACAAAGAATCAACACTCTCAGGATACCCTAGCCGAAAGATCTAGAATTATTGGCTGCTCTCTGTAAATGTTATATAATGATGTACAGTGATTCATTACATACACTGAAGGAAATATTTCACAAACTCTCGTCGTCTTCCTTTATCTTCTTCTTCATTTTCTGTTACTATCTCCTTCTTCATTTCTGTTACCAATACATGAATATACACTTGGAGGCACTGTAGGCTATAATCTTGGCTCAAATGCATGTCCTAAAGATGCGATGGACATTCATGAGTGTGAGTACAAGAATCTTAATAAACTCAACGAAGGCTTGCTTGAAGCTATAAGTGGCATTATATGAAGACCAATTCGATTAGAGCGGTAGAGCCCATTGATTTTACTTAATTCAATTTTTTATTTATTCTGTAATTTTTATTTTTTAAAAAGGTTATGTGCCATGAGTCATTAATTAATCTTTTTATGTGTCACTTAAATATTAATGGTATGTAAGGATTTTATTTATTGTTATTAATTATGTGATTAATCATGTAGCTTAAGAGTCCAAAATCTGTTTTTTATATTAATTAACCCTATATAATCATATTGAATTCTATGATTTGCTTTATCTTGTGCTAAATATTTACTTTATCTCGAGTCTTATCCATTCATATATTATATTTTTTAAAAAAATAAAATTTAATATATATCCTTCCACATCCTTAGACATTTGATATATCATATTTCTCAATATCCTTCATTAATTATCTTCCAATACTACGTTATCTATTGAATCCCTTCACACCCAGTAGATTGAAATAATTTTCTTATATTTCAATCTATCATTCAACCATATCATCATTAAATTTATCTTGATCTTCTTATCCTTATCCTTGTTGATTGTTAGGATTGAACTAGGATTTCTATAGGAGCCCTAGTGAGTTAAGAGTCCTAGATAGTGTCCATCTATATTTTTCCATAAATACCTGTCTAAGTATGTTGTTTTGTCAAATTGAATAAAGAAAATTATTTAATTTCTTTTATGATGAGTATTGCTTGTTCTTCTATATTCTAGATTGAGTAACTTATGATAATCTGATTATTAGTATTTTGGATTAAATATCCTGTGCATTTTGTAAGATCTTATCGAAAGCATAGCTCTTATATTAAATGAAACGTACACTCACAAAGAAATTGAATCCCATTTTAAAAGTCTAATACTTTGAACACAACTACAAGCATATTTGTATAAGCTGTGAAACATATTTTTTTCAATATAATTTATTATCTACAAGGTAAATATGTGAAAGGATCTTTATTTCGATTTGTGTGAACGTGATTTTTCAACCCTTTAACAATGCATCACTATATTTTGCAATTGTAACAATCCAAAGCTTTTTTTTAACGATATTTATGTTTTAAACGCGTAAGCTATCATTGAATTGGAGGTTTAATGAAGCGAACATGATATCATAATCACCATACAATGTTTCCAACGTGTGAGGCTGAGAGCGGTTCAAGGCACAAAATATGGCTTTTCTGAAAAAAAAAATTAGTAGGTCGTTGAAAATATAAAGGATTGAAGCGTGAAAAAAATCAGAGATAGTGAATGAGGAGTGTAGTACTCTGACAATGATGTCTTCAACAGAAAAGGCACGCGCAGTTTCGTTTGCCAGTGAAGAGTGATAGACGTCGACGTTAGACCCATAGTCATATTTGACTTATTTACGTTTTTTTCAAAATAATGGATCGAAGACACGTACTTTTACTAATTAAGGTAAATATAATAACGTAGATTATCTTATTTTATAAAAAATAATATAATATGTGCTTTTAAACTTTTTAAAAATGTTATCAAATAGAACCGATAAAAGTGATGTTAAATAATATTTTTAAAAATTTCATAATTTCTACGGCTAAATTATAATTTTCTTATCTAAAATTGATAGATTTTAAGTGAAGAAAGCCTTTGGATGGGTAATAAAAAGAGTGCAAGACTATGGTTTTGGGAGAAAAGTGATTGCGAAGGAATAAGAATGTTTTGATTGCTTTTCTTAAAACCATGGTTTTCTGTACGGAATCATGGCTTTGGAAATCACCCCAGCCACATGTAAAATAATTCCCAGAGTTTCATTTCAGCGTTTTCTTCTCATTTTTCATATGGTTTTCATTATAAATTATAGGAATAATAAGTTGCAAAGATACATGTAAACGTCTACTAATAGTGCGTCCATGATCATATATTTATCATTCAGAAATGTAAAATATCCAAAAACATTTTTCCTCTAATAAAAATATAACTTTATGTTATATTAAACGGTCATAACATTTTTACATATAATTCAAATGTTTACGATATTTTTGCATATTTAAAAAATATATAGTGTTGGCTGAATTTTTTTGTAAAAGTTCATAATATTTTTATATCTTAACACTAAATTTAAATACTTAATTATAAGAATATATTTATAATTAATTAAATAATGAGTTCTGTTTTAACTAGATCTTTGTTCAATTATGAGCATTTTATGAAAGATTAGGCGCTTGTTTGGGAAGCCATTCTTCCCAACGGTGCACGTAAGCCGAGGTAAAACCATCTCGAAATCTGTAAAAATCATCTTGAAATCCATAAAAACCATCTTGAAATCCGTAAAACCATCTCGAAATTCCTAAAATGCCTCGAAATCTGTAAAATCTATTTTCCCAACGGAGTTCCCAAATAAGCACTAGATTGCACATCTTTTGTTTTTTTTTGTTTTTTTTGCCAGTGATTAGATTGTACATCAACCTATTAGGTAGAGCTCCTTTTAATATTTAATGAATTTATTATCACGTTATGGGTTTACAAAAGAATATTTTTGTTATTTGCTGATATTTAATTAATTATTAGAGTCTGTATATAAATTATTACTGACATAAATTGCTATTTTCGATGGGAACTAATTTTTGAGGGTGTCGCATGATAATTCATCTATGTATCAATATTTGATCCTCTCATTTTTTATTGAAATTTTATTGTTTTTAATTGATAGAAAAGACATGTAAGAATTACAGAAATATAGAAATCATAAACTGGTCCCTCAAAATGAATTTCTATAGAGTTACTAGGAATTATTTAAAAATTAATTTTTAAAAGATTAAATTGCTAAAAGTAAAATTAATGTTCACTTTATAAATTGGTGTTCTCATTTGATAAGTCAAGTTTATTATTTTTTAATTTATTTTGTTATTATTGGTATTTAACAGGAATTTGTATTGAAATTTATGTCACTGTTGTAATTATTATTGTAATTTGATAAGCTAAAACTGTCATCTGTTAAACCTTTGTTCTTATTATTTGGCTTTTTTTAAAATTAAGGGCATTTAGGTAATTTTATTATAAAATTTAATCATAAACTAGTATTTGTAATTGATAGTGATTAGGTCACTGCATAATTGTTAGTTAAGATTTGCAAATTTAAAAGTATTTTCTGTGTCTTTCTTTTCAATGCGGTAGTTGTCTAAGAGTTTATTTTAAAATCATGTATGTTAATAGTCCTATGACCTAGCTTGGAACTAAATTCTTCGCCACGTCAATTTCAATTTTGTTATGGAATTGTATAAGTGTGGATGTCTATAAAGTTCTTTAGATTCCTCTTAGGATTCTCTTCCTCTCAATACCAAATTCCATAACCTCCCACCCCTTATTATTCCCCATACTTAATGCCATACATCCCATAACCTCCTCAACAATGGTTTGTGAAGAGTTTCACATGGTTAATGCCATTATGTTTGCCTTTATTTCTTTGTAACCCTATGTGCATACTTTAATAGTTGTGAGCCTATAAATAAATGCAATGTACAAGGTATTGGGATACATGCAATGAAATGAAAGATGGTTTCTCTTTATTCTCCCCTTCAACTTTCTCTCATATTCTCCATCTTTACCTTTTGTGTATTCTTGGACTTTCTCTCATCTTCTCCATCTCTACCTCTTGTGCATTTTCTTTTATTTTTCACAACACATTATCAGCACGAGGCTCTACTAATGAAGTATTTTTTTATCATTGTCTTAACATTTTTCTTCTATCTTATTTTATCTTATCTCTATATAATCTATCAATGATAATCTTAGCCTTCATATGAAATTGAAGGTGACGCTTCTTACCGATTGTTTTATACATCGGGTTTCATGATTACTATTAGAGATTGTTTTCGTTATTATATCTTATTTTAATCCTCTTTACAATTTATTTATATTGTCTTAATATATAAGCCATATTGGATCTCTTAATTTTTGTTGTAATATTCTTCTTTATATTATGTTACGTTCCCGTAATTATTATTATTTGAATTGTTTTTATTTATTTCATTGTTCTTGTACCTTATATTTCCATCTTTACTTTCAATTCCAATTTATTTTTCATTCTTTTTCTTTATTATTCATTTCATTATGATTATACTCAAATCACTATCACTTGTATAAATATATACATATCACTCTATTGTTCACTTTATTGTTAATATTGTTTATTATTTTAGTTCTATATATTATTTATATTTTGCCATTTATTTATATTATTACATCTATACATGTTTATTTATTTATTGTGCGCAGCGCAAAATATATGCCATATTTATTTATTGTTTATTACGTATTTATTTATATTGACATATATAATATATATATTTCCCTACCTCCCTATATATTGTCATCCCCTTTATGGATATTTATTTCATGTTGTTATATTATATTATTTATTCACACTTCATTTATTTATTTGATATTTATATCTCGTTGTTTTAATTCTTTTATTATTTACATTTATATATTAAGTTATTTTATTTTATTTACATTTCATTTATTTATGTTATTTATTTATTTATTGTTCTTATAATTTATATTTTGTTTATATTTTACTTTTAGTTTGTCGCTATTTATCTTTTTCTTTATTATTCATTTTCATCTTGTTACCTCATGTTATGTCATTATTATTGTACTCACAATATTATAGCTAATATATATACACATATTATTTTATTGTTAACCTCATTTATGATATTTACTATTATTATTGTTATTGTTTATTATATTTCTATCTTTCTGTTACTTATATTTATTCATATTGTTACATCTATACTTATTTATTACTTCATTTATATTTATTTATATTATTCATATATGCTTCCTTTATATATAATTTATATTATTATAATTATACAATATATTTATATTATTGTTTATATTCAGTAACGAATTTAAATTTACTGAATTTATTTCATTATAGTATTTTTTAATTTAATGGCCGCTAGCTAAGATATTTATGTAATTGTGATTGAATAACCTGAAGTCACATCACTATTATGATGGTTCTTTTATGGAAGAACAATATGGGTACTAGTAAATGGCAAGAAAGAATTGTGCCATTTGAATAATCAAATGCTACAAATATCAAAGTCCTGAAGGCTTAATGTTCAAGCATCAAAATGTGGTAGCTTATAATGATTTTATCTTTGGTCCAGAAGACCAATGCTTGAAGTAAGTGATAATGCACTTTTGAAATACAAAAGGATGATGGTCATGATCATATTATTGGGTTGATTGACAATTGAAAGTTGAGCCTTTTAATGGCAACAAAATTATAAGAAAATGTTACAATATGATGGGAAGTCATATAAAAAATACATATCAATCCATTAGAAAAGGTTAAATTGGTTGGTTATGAAATCATCAATAACCATGAAATTTATATTGTTGTATAATAATAATGTTAGTTCCTGAAGAACTATCTACTACAAATTAATATAATTCCTGAAGAACTATATATTATAAAATTGATATAGCTCATGAAGAATTAGTTTAGTTCATAAAGAACTAATATAAATTTTTAATTTATGAGCAAAAAAGAATTGCTGATGAAAAATATGACCTATAAAACTATATTAGAGTTTTGGGTTCACTCAAAAGTCTAAAGATGATATCCCAATTGGATTGAAATCCAAAATTGTATGAAAGTCATGAGATATAAAGACTTTCAAGTGAAATACACTGGATAAGAAAATCATGTTTATATAACTCACATTGGAGGGGGAGATCATTATAATACAAATGTGAGCTAATTTTGTATATATTTCCATTTATGAGGGGGAGATTGTTAAGCCTTTTGATCTCCCAAAAATGGATGTTAGATCTCCCAAATTGGATGTCATGTTAAATGTCATATTGAGATTTTAAATCAATATGTTATGAAAATTGAAAAGTTGCTATAGTAAACTAGAAGTTTACTTATCTAGCAAATTTATTGTTGGTATGACTTGTTTGATCATTTGAATCATATATAAGATGCAATATAATGTTCAAGATTGTATATTGACATCTATTGAAGGGCTAGAAGATTCTTCATGAATAGTCATCACATTATATATAATTCAAAGGTTAACATGTGATTCTTGTTCTCAATAGAATATTGATCATGAGAAGATCGTTGGTTATGATTTGAAATGGATCTCTACATTTCTATAAATATATTAATTTACATGGGCCCATTTGAAAAACATGTAAACCATACAAGTATTCAATAAGCTTGATAGATGCATCTATAATATGGTTACATGTGTGATTATTAGTAGCTTGCTATCACGCCCCTTTTATTTAATGGCGCAGATGTTCTAAGCGTGTAAAACTTGTTTTTATAAAATAATTTTATTTTCTAATCTCTTTGTATTGACATTTCTGAAATTTTTTGAACTATTTCAAATAACTTTTCTATAACATTATTTTCCCATCTGAATCCAAAGTATCAAGCTTAACCTTGAGTCATTACTTTTTATTTACATTTTTAGAAATCATTTTTCTTTTATTCTCTAGGCTCATCTACTCGCAATAGCCATTTAATTCTACTCATTATCTGTTGAGAATAACATTTACTTGTATATTGTGGGGAGATGTTCTCCTCACATCTATCTACTTTCTGTCTCATATTAATATATACATAATTTATACAACATATGTTAATAACCCTCTAAGTCATTCATGCTTATAACAAAATAAAACCTTAAACTTATAATTAACCAACTATATGTAAAGGGATCTTCCATCTCCATTCTATACTTCCCTTATCACCAATTCCTTGCCTTTTGAGCTACCCGCCTCTGCTGCATTTTGTTGAATGGGAGGGTGAGATTCAAAAATCTCCGTAGAAACCACAGTTTATCATAGTTCTATATAAAATTCACAATCATGTAAATAACCACATGTTCATACAGCATATACGGTAATAGTACATATCATAAGATCCCACCTCAACATCATACAGCAATAATTTACTGCATGAGATTTCATCTCAACATCATACGGCAAAAATTTACAGCATATCACATGGCATATACAATCATGTAGAATTAAATACATAAGAATAAGATAAAAAGGGTTTCTACCTGTATCCCTTAATTTACCTTTACCTCCCTTGGTATCCCCTTTTCTGATCTTCCTCGGTTGCTCAAGCAAATGTCAAATCCTAAAAACATATACGTATAAATATTATGTTAATTATACGTTTATCCAACTTTATATTTATCTCCTCTTTCTCTCATGATTTCATTTCTACCCCTTTACATTATTTGATTTTCTTTTATTGACTTTTGAATGATTTTTCAATAACTTTGAAAAATAATAACTTTTTCCATAAAATTCTCAAATTCTTTAATACTCTCTCCTACACCAGCTTACATATTTATACACACCCACATGCACAAATATGCATATAATTATTCACCAATATGTGTTTGTGTATATATATAATCTTACTTCCAAAACTTATCTTGAGTATCCTATAGGCATTTTAAAACATTCAAAGAACCACTTCTTAACACCTTCATTATTCTCCATATTCCAACAATTTATGCATGCACATATATTCACTTTCAAATTTTTTTAGAATATATATACACAAGTGCACACAAATGTACATATATTTCTCTCATGAGAATAAACCAACATTTGCAGTGACCAAATTCCAAACCGTTAAAAATTATCTATTACAATTCCTTTATAAATATATATATATATATAGAACAATCTTTATAAAAGCAGCCTATGGAAAAGAAGAAATTTAGTTACCTAAATTTTCTCAACAGGACGAACTTAGAGACACACCTTCTTCTCTCCTCTGCGAGCGCATAAGGCGACATTTAGTTACCAAAATGTCTAAAGGAAGATATTTTATCATTGAAAAGTTGAATAACATCTTGACATCATTGACAAATTTCGAATGGCAAAAAA
>JANTPZ010141733.1:0-12303 GCA_025593235.1 Vachellia pachyceras | reverse complement strand
GACACATTGAAACCCAGACCAGGATTCCCATCTTAGAGGCCCAACCAAGACCTCGTCACGAAGAGAAGACTAGATCTTCCAGCAAAGAGGAGAAATCGACTACCCGACAGACTCCACGCTTCACCTCGACACCGCGAGAACAAACCCTACCAAAGAGGGAAAATGAAAACCCTAGCAGAGAGCAGGGAAGGGAATCGGGAAGGACCCCCAATTATTTATTGGGGGGGAAGGGAGTTGTTAGCCAATGGGTTTTTGAAGTTATACAAGTCGTCTGGTTTTGGTTTTGTCCTTCAATTATGGATGGCAGTGTTGTCCAAATTGAACACTTAAGATATACAGCTTCATTTACCATCCCAGAAACTTCTGTTTTTTTGACCTTCCTTTCCCTTTCTTCATTCTGTTTACACCATTTTTAAATTGTTCTCCCTCACTACAATGACTTCATCATCATCAACATCATCATCATTTTTTAATATTATAGTTATTGTGCCCGTTTAATTTGAAACGCGGTAAACAAGTGCTTTTACCCATGTCGAGGTAAATATGTGAAGGGGATTATCTTCTTTTACGAAAAAACACTGCTGAATGAGCGTTTGATTTTTGGAAACGCTCAGCGAAACAAACTCATTATAAGTTAATGGTTTCTTAATTTATACTTCTCAGAATGGAGAACCCGAATTCATTCATTCAATCTTTATACTCAAATCTTTTTAACCTATTTATCAAAAATTAAATCCACCAGAATAAAAATTTCTCTCTGTAAAAATTTCTCACAGAGTATTCTTTCATATAACTTTCTGTTGGAAACATATATAGTGAAGAAAATTTTTCAAAAAAATTGAAAAATAATTATAAACGAAAAATACTAATATTTCTTGTCCATGCCAAAATTCCCGAGGGCATAATGAATCTGCGAGAAATATTATATGTATTTATTTGCTTGCTCTTTTTTTTTGGCCAGAATTCGTTTGTTTAAATATATATATATGTGTGTGTGTTGTGTGTGTGTAATTTTATATGAGTAGGTGACATAAACATATATATTCACAAAATATATACAAGCTTATTATGATTAAAGCTTCTCATTTTTTTATGATTTTATTTGATTAGCTAATATCTAATAATTTTAATATTTACGAATTAAAATACATGTGATGCTATTCAATCAGACTAATTTATGTCCTTTCCCACTATTTTATTTTTTTATCCAATTAAAGATTGCTTTGATTTCAAAAGAATAAATGATTTGTGTGTGTTCGTGGTGGGGTTGGGTTTTAAAAATCCAGAACAGTAACATTACAGTATGCTAAACCCAAGTATGTAACAGTAATGAGAAACATTATTTAAGCAAAAGCATTATTTAATCATTTGATTCCACTCACCAGTCATGAGAAACATCATAAAGCTATAAAAAGAGGAGGCCAAGATTTTCAAGTGGACGATTCAACCTAATCAAGTTTGGATTATATGCATAATGCCATCATGTTGGCGTGGACTATATGCAAAAAAAGAAAAACGATATATTGGCTGCGTTTGGTATTCTGTTATGAATGCCGTTTTGGCTCCCAAAATCCATTCTCACGCAAGCCGAGACAAAATTCCTCTCACATAAAGTACCTCAGAATCTGTGTCCGTTTTCTCAACGGGTTTCCAAACGAAGCCATTAATTAAATACTCTTGATGACAAGTCTTGCACAGATGCAGAGAACGATTAATAAATTAATTTTCCGGCCACCTTACTTCAAAACAACATCTAAACCGACAATCCCTTTTAATATTAAATTTTAAGAGAACAAAACAGAGTTTTCTCATCTCCAAATTGACCAACAAAATCAATCATAAATCAGGAGCAGATGTGCAGCCTACCCATTATCCTTGTTCTTAAAGCTCTAAATCAAACCATATCCAACCAAATTGAATCAGAAAAATTAACATATAAAAACTCTAATAAAATACATGCAAAGCTAAGTTAATATATCATGAACGAGTACACGATAATAATAAATAAACAAATATGTTTCCTGTTAGAAGATATATTTTGTAGCAACGGGAAATTTAATTGAATAAGCTCCAAACCACTTGCCGGAAACTTACTTAAATAAACAAATATGTTTCCTGTTAGAAGGTTTTAACCCAAAATATAGGTTTTGTCTAAATATAAAATTTTTTCTGAAAAGCTATTTTGGTTACAAAATCTCGGCTTGAAATCTAGGTTTTCTCTTTCATATTTTTTTCCTTCTTTCTCTTTCTCTTTCTTCTTTCCTACTTTTTTCCTTCTTTCTCTTCCCTCTTTCCTACTTTTTTTCTTCTTTCTCTTTATCTTTCCTCTTTCCTACTTTTTTCTTTTTTCTCTTTCCTCTTTCCTACTTTTTTCCTTTTTCTCTTTTCTCTTCCTATTTTTTCTTTCTTTAATGACTCGTTTGGTACGCTGGAATTGATTTTGGTGAAAATGAATATAGAAATGAAGATGGAAATGGATATAAATATAGAAAAAAGAGAGGTCAAAAAATCAATTCTATGGAATTGAATACAATTCCATGGGTTACATCATGGAATTCATTTCTACCCATTTTAAATTCCATTTCCAATTCCACTATACCAAACATAGGAAATGAATTCAATTTTCAATTCCACTATACCAAACATAGCATAACTTTCATCTTTCCCACTTTTTCTTTCTTCTCTTTTCTCTTTTTTTACTTTTCCACCAGGTGAATAAATTAAAATAATTGGCCATTACAAAAATGTGATGTATATGAAGCAAAGGTGGTGTTCAAAATTGTGTGCTAGAAAGATAAACTTGTGGGTTTATAGCTTGCAGTACATAGCTTTCAAGGGTCTTCGTGTGGTTTTGCTTTGAAAGATATCGTCAATATACATACATAGCCTATAGCTGTATTCCAATAATCCCTGTCTATCACGCCACGTCATCATCTCCTTCCTATATTAAACCCTACGATCCCTCCCTTTCTCTCTCACCTCCAACACATACCAGACCTCATCATCTTCATCATCATCATCATCATCATCATCATCATCATCATCATCATCATCATCTCCCTCTCTTGCAGATAATCGATCGAGAACAGCAAAATGGAGGGTCTGATTCCATTCGTGTACAGAGCTATCGTCCAATACAAGAGTGGCAAGGAAGGGCCCTTAGTGTCATTGTTCAGCGAGTCGCCTTCTTATTCTTACATGAGACTTCCCACCGGCGACTCTGGTAGGTTTCAGCCCCCTGCCTCTGCTTTCCTCTCCGACTATGACTTCACCTCTGCTTCTTCTTCTTCTTCTTCTTCTTCTTCTTCTTCTGCAACTCAAGTCCTGGCTTCCTCCGGGGTTCAGTCCCCAAGGCGTCGCTTGAATCCTCGTCGAGCTTCTGCAACAAAATCCGCGTGATGGATTCTGATGATATATGTAAACAGAGGCTTTAAATGGTCCAAGTGTTGCTGTTCAAGGTCTCGTCTTTCAGAAATCGTGTGGAAGATGTAAATATTATGGATTTATGGGGTCTTTGAGTCATCTGGTTTATGTTTAAACAAAAGTGTAAGTACTGTTTAATTTCCATGACAAAAGGGTCTACAAAAGTACAAAAGTATGAGATTTTGGGCTATTAGCTGGTTGCAGTTAATTAATAAGCAAAATGTAATCTACTTGTTTTCATGGCCAAAGTGGGCATGAAAACTATAGAAATTTGTATGCAAATTAAGATCAATTTGGTTGTTTATTTTATGTTCAGAGAGTTCAATTCTTCCTTTTTGATCCAAATTATTAATGCGCCTTCGGGGTTTTCTTGGTTAATGATTATGCTCTATTTTTGGTGAACTTAATTTATCACGATTCGTATATTTAGTTCACGTTACCATATCATGCCATTCCAATAATATTTTGGCGACTTTTTGTTGAATTAAAAAATGAAATATTACAGTGTTTAATTTATGCAGTGGGCTGAATTTTTTTTAAAAAAAAAGGTATATGGATAAACTCTTAATTCATTTCACATAAATAAACAGCGAATAATGGATGTACAAATTAAGGGTTTATGATTGAATCTAATTTAAACAATATTGCTAAGGATGACAATTTATATTTGATAACCCTCAAAACCAGCTATATTTTACACTTTTACATGTAGAATTGGAGGGTTACTTGATTCATGAACGGTCTACTTCATTGGCCACCGAGCACGTTGTCCAAATGGAAAGAGTATTGGATTAGCTTAACCATATGTTCAAGGTTCGAATCTTGATGATAGGAATACAGCTACGATTAAAATACTCAGTGGGAGAACTTTGCCTCCCGCAAAGGATCCACCTGGCTCGAATTTGGATTAATATGGGTTTTCGATCTAGGATACCAAATAATTAATTAATCCAAAAAAAAAACTGTCTGCTTCCTCGATCTAATCATTCACATTTGAAAAATAAATACTATAATTCACTTAGACAGTGTAAATAGAAGAAAAATCGAGTAGGAGGCCCCATATGGCGGCCATATGAGTCAAATATATATATATACACACATAGACAACCACATTCTTTTTTGTTTTCATCAAGCTAAAACTACAATTATATAGAACAAAAATAAAATGAAAAATAAAACATATAATATATAGATACTTGACTTGTTTAGAAACGCGGTAGAAAAGTACTTTTACGCAAGTCGAAGTAAATACGTGAATGAGATTATCTCATTTTACGGAAAAACACTGTTGAACATATGTTTGGGGAGCGCAAACACTCTTCCAAACAGGACCACTGCAAATTCATCGTGCTGCACTACAAAAATTGCATTGTTACCATAAAGATGAATCATTTACACGTTGGCTCTAGCTATCGATCAAGTCAAGAACAACTTAACATCTAGGCCTAAGTGAAGAATAAATTGAACTCAATCAATCGATATTAATTACGTGTTAATTAAAAAACTGATTATAATGATAGACGAAGGCTCTGTTTTAAGCTTTAAAAGGGATGGTGCTTCAAGGTTGGTTTGTTGTGGGAAGTTTCAAAGAAATCCAGTCTTACAAGAAACCATCCATTCTATAATATTATTATTACAAATTAAAGATATTACAAAAGTGAAGAAAATTCAATAGGAAGGCCTTCATTTTCACTGTTTGGTTTGGTGGAGTTGGCAAAGTCGGCTAACATAAAATAATATAATAATTGTTCCCCAAATGATCGATCCATTAGCTGACGTTCAACCTTCATCATTATTTTATTCAAAATTTATGCTTTTAATCATTCCTTTACTAACGAAACATTCAAATGTCCCAAGAAATTTACTAGCTCCTTTACATACGATTGATGTAATCTTAATTGGACCCGTTTAAAAATGTGGTAGAGAAATACTTTTACGTAAATCGAGATAAATATATGGAGCAGATTATCTCGTTTTGCAGAAAAAACTGTTGAACTGCGTTTAACTGTTGAAAACGTTGTTCCAAACAAACTCATTATTTAAGAACTGATTCATCTCAAAGTAAACTTCAAATGGTGGACCAAAAATGAAAGTTTCATGTGTAAAATATATAAAGTAACTTCTTTTGGAATGAACTTGATGCAAAGATTTTGTTTTTATAAAACACAATGACATCATACAAGAACTCACCCGGTGAGATATATTAGTACAAAATATGTTAATAGTAAAGCTTTTTCTTTCTCAAGTGTCACTTATTATAACCGTTTTTAAATATATTAATATTGATTAGAGTGGCTTAGCTTTCATGTAGTATGGAATTTTAACAAAAATGGACAAGCGACATTTGTGATATTCAAAATCGATCATCACACTGTATCTTATATAATTTGTCATATATATATATATATATGTTGATGATGAAAATAGAGTTAAAACTTAATCTATGAAAACAATATGGATATTTTTTGCCTCTAATCCAGTGTAACATTTTTTAATAATCTAAATTCAAAATTGTTAATATCTTGCAATATAAAATAATATTAAATATTTATGCAATGATCTTATTGATTTATGAAATTACCACAAAATTTTCCGATATTACATTTTGGTATGATAAGCTTATAATTGTATACCATTTAATGAAAGATCATACCCATATTAAATTATAGAATTTCGCACACGGCACCCTACACAAAATAAAGACATTCTATATCTATATATCGAGAAAGCAGACTAATTGCTAACGAAAGTAAGAATACATATTTTATATTTTATAAGAATATATGTAGTTTTTAAGTCATGTAGCTAATTAACGTGCTGATAATTAGTAGATAATTTGTAAGAACTCCTATAAATATTATTTAAGTTACTTTTGTCCTGATCTTAGAGAATACTTGGGACCCAATTTATCTAATTTTTTTGCTTTAAAAAATTTAACTAATTTCCTTAATTATAATCTCCCTAGACTTAATGCACAAGTTCATCTTTAATTTTGAGGGTTTCCACCAGATAGTGCCAAGTAACAGCACAACGTGTTGTAAAAGGAAGGGTACTTTAACTTGACCCTCAATATTACGTTTACTTTCAGAATTTTATGGTTTTGCATAACAAGAAATGAAATGGGTACTTTACAAAGATAGAAGAAAGTGAAATATTTATATAAGTTCCGTTAAGAGCTTGCTTATCTTCTCTTCTTGAAACTGAAGTTTAGTTTCAAAGTTTATGTTTTACCCTAAAACTAAATTTTGTTCAAGTACTTAAATTTTTTAGAAAAGCTATTTTGGATATAAAATCTTAGTTTGAAACCTAGGTTTTGAAAATGTTATTTCTTGTCAAATCATATACTCTCCTAATAAGTTTTCTCTTTTATACTTTTTCTTTATTTCATTTTCCTCTTTCATATCTACTTTATTGCCTCAAACTTTGTAAAATACAATAACATCCTAAATACAATCTTTTAAAACATAGGTTTTACCTCAAAATCCGAAAAAACTATTTTTAAAATATATTCTTCAAAATTTTTTTATGTAAAAAAGACCAGATATTCACTTAAAAAGGTAAAATGTCATTTTCCGTATGAAACGGTGCGTTACTTTCCATTGAATGTGAACATTGTGTTCGTTTGGAAATATGGTAGAGAAATACTTTAATACAAGTTAAGGTAAATATATGAATGAGATTATCTTGTTTCGGAAAAAAACATTGTTACACGTGCGTTTGATTTTTGGAAACGCTCCATTAAACAAGCAAATTATTTCTCTTTATCTCTCCTTTCTACCCCCAAACAAGCTTATTCTTTTTACCTCTCCGTCGTCCTCCCTCCCTCTCTCTCACACACTGAAACGCAAATCCCAGTCAACCCCTTGAGAAATCATCCATTGCTCATTCTTTTGATCTGCTCTACTATCTCACTCACCTTCTTCCTCATCTCATCTCCTCTCTGCATCACCCTCGCTCGATCTCTATCACCTTCACTTCTTCTCTCTCCCCCCCTCCGACACAAACGAGTACTTCCGATCGAAGAGAGACCGCACAAACTCAAACAGGAGAAGAAGAAGCCACCTATCTGTGGCTGACTTCGAATCCAGAGAGCCTACAGTCCCTCCGACTCCCTTTAGCTTATCCAGCGGGGCTGTCTGGTTAGATGTCCTATCCATAGGAAAAGACACTAAAACAGACGCCGACGACACCGGAGCATAGGATAGAGCAACTGCTGATTCATGTAGATCCCGTGAGCCCGAGCTCGCCGCAAGCAGCGCGGACAAGACCCACAAGTGGTAGCAGCCATGCTGGCAGTGCAGAATATGGAGGCCACCATGGCTCGAGCCGCGTGCTTGATGGTGGCGGCCACGCCATGAACGTTGACAGCCAGGCTATTATCAAATGCGTCCAGGTTGAGGTCCAGTAAGCTGGAGAAGGAACCAGCGGTTGCGGCGTTGCTAAACATGACGTAGAGGCGTCCGAATTTGTCGACGGCAAAGGCTATAGTTTGCTGCACCTGTTTCTCGTCTCTGGCATCACAGTGACAGTAATTTACTCGATCTGGGGGAAGGCGAGGCTGCGAATTGGTGACCCAGTTCATCTTGAACGTATGCTATGACCACTGAATACTTATGCTCCGTTCTGAAGAGGTGACACATGAACAATTGATGGGACCATAAGAAAAAAAAGTGACTGACGCTTCCCTCAATTGAAGGGGACCGCATTCTTTACCCTTTTAAAAAAAAGTTCATAGGATTATTTCACTAGAAGCTTTCCAACAATAGGTCAATTTTAAATTTAGAGTTTAAATGAAGGAGATACATCATGTTGAAATAAGTAGACTTTCTAAATCGTATTTTAGATAAACGATTTAAAAGGTGGACTTTCTAAACCGTATTTTTTTCAAAAGGTGTTCAAAGTCCACTTTCTAAACCTTTTGTGGAAAATAAGGTTTAAAAAGTTCATAATTCAAATCAATATAAAACTCAATCGAATTAGTTTACGTTTTACAGACGGTTTAGAAAGTCCACTTTCTTTTATATTTATCATTTATTTTTAAAAATAATTTACCTAACCTTATGAATCAATATGTAATATATTATTCAACAAGAATATTTTACTTTACAGCAATCATGTCACATTTGTTTAAATTAAATAATTTATTCTATACCCTTAATAAACCTAAACTCCTGTAATTATAATTTCTCCCCTTAAAAAATTTATATGAACTTTATATATGTTTTTCAACCTCAACAACTACTCATTATAAATCCAGACTCCCCAAACATGCTAGTATGAATAAGAAAATGCCCTGATTCAACCACTCCATCCAATCCAATATCAAACCTAGTTGAGTCTAGTTGTTGATAATGATTTGGTGTGTTAGTTATGGGAAAACAATTAGCTGCTTCTTACCGGCCACCCTCCACAGTCGAAAATGAAACGATCATGGACGGCAGTATGGCGGGCATTGTCCTTGAAAGAGAATGATACAACGTATAAGTGTAAAAAACACATTGGACTTGTTTGAAACGTTTCTAAAAGTCAAACACACATTCAACAATTTTTTTTCACAAAACGAAATAATCTTTTCTACATTTTTACCTCGACTTGCATAAAAATATTTCTCTATAGAGGCACATTATCATAGCACTCACCATCTCCTTCGTATTTCGGTAAATATATCATGTATTTACCTTTGTGGATATAAAGAATTCAGATTCTTAAATATATATTGTAAAGGGAAAAATCATTATTTTTAAATAATGAATATCACGGTTGAGTTGGAAGGAAAATTATCGAAGGTTTTTGTCGGGAAAATGTAAAAAGACAACCTTCAAACACAATCTCCAAAAGAAATACGTAAACTAAACCAATCATGAATAATTATGTATACATGTCTATCTCTCTCTTCATGATTGGTTTAGTCTTTTTTTCCTAGAAAGTTCCGCTAGGAAGTGAGATAATGATACAGCAAAATTTACAGCGTCAACTAATCTACTCATGCAACGAAATATACAACAGAAATCAATGACACTATAAAGTGCAAGTCATCTCTGTGGCAAGAGAAATAGGGTGGAGCTACACAGAGGCTAAGATCCAAAACATCACGTGCGATGAGATTGCTGTGAAAACCCAGGTGATAAAAGCCATGGCTACAGAAATCTGGTACCTTCTGCAAGGCAGATTCTTCTGAGTCCTGCAGAAACCCAGGTCTTTAGAATAAAGGACGATAATCCCTGCCGATGAGCATGCAGCTGCCAATGATAAAGTAGCCGTTAACTGCATTTCATAAACCACTATCATCAGTAGGAAACAATTGGCTAATTCAACTCAAACGTCCTAGTTTTATGTTAAGGCAGATGAATAATTTTACTACAATTTGTAACCATCACAAGAAAATACACAGGACTTAGAACATGTGAAAAGCACAGGTTTATCATACCATAAGCTAAGACTTCATTTTAATGAAAAGAGTTAGAGGAGGGAATGATCAAACTCTGTACCACTTGGCAACAATTACTCTGATATTATGCCAAAGTTATTTCAGCCCAAAGCCCAGCGGTAGTATTATCCTAATATCTGACAATGACCCCCAAAATGTATAACTTGACAAGCAAACTTCCTTTATGTTGCACTTCTTCCATTCAGATATAGCAGAACTAGCACTTGAGAGGGAAAAAAATCCCCGATAATCCATATTCATCGAGAAAGTCGAAAAAGATTTTATAACAATACCATCAGTGTAAAATAAATTCATGCACTAAGGCACAGGTTTTATCAACTCTGGGCCAAAAATTGACAATTTCCCTGAACCGTTAACTAGATCACATTTACATACAGGACACCTCTGCCTTTTCCACGGGTGATGGAGAAGAAATAAAGTTTGCTTCAAAGTTCAAACTCCTCAATTACTTCCAAGTGATGTTTGTAAAATGATCCATTAGTTGTTGACTAAAAATAAGAGCTCAAAACTACAATGCAGAGCCTATCTTCTAAGTTTTTCAAGTACAGCAAGCCGCCTTACAGCTATTTCAATGATTAACCAAATACAGTAAATCAACTTTTCTGTCCATCCAGAATAAGTGATACAAATGATAAGATTAATCATATTTCACTTTAATAAAGCTCTGCAGAAAAAGCTTATAGACTTTTCCTCCTCAAAAATATAAAAAGATAAGGAAATTCGCTTGGTTATTACCCAATCACCGACAACAAACAGGCTAACAAGGATTGCATTTTGCAGGTCTCTCTTTCTCCTCACAGCATAAATGTCAAGACATGCAAGCCCGAAGCTCCAGAGCACTTGAAGTCCCATTGATGCAATTAAGTAACTGAAAGTGCAGACAAGTGTAAAAATATTGGAAGAACAAAAGAGAAAAAATCTTAGCCAAAGAAAAGGAAACTTTATTTACACCCAAATGAAACATTAATCAATGTAAATATTCAGTCCTAACTTCTCCAGCTCCAGCAGATGCTGTAACTCTTCATAAGTCTTAGCCAGACAATGCTCACAAACATGAATAAGGTTCATGCAGCTTTTGCAAGCACCATTAACTATTTTTGACTCAGTTCAATATGCATGATTCTCCAAAATAGATTCCTTGCTAATCTAGATATAAAAAGACATTTAAAAATTATAACTGATGTGTAGTCTAAAAAATTAATTGTAACAAAAGGAAAAATCTTTCAAAAAATCATATATTCAGAACTCATTCACTACTCTGATGAATGATGTTTTGCAGACATACACAATAATTAGACTGGGATTGTTGACTCATTCTTCAATACATGAAATAGTAAGGAACCCGTCGACTTTATTATTCATCCTACAGCCTTATTTTGATGTGGTTCATGTATTTTACACTATAGTCTATCCCCCTGCCAAATCAATACTCGATCATTTAAAGTCAAAGTTGTGCCCACTGCCAAGCAATAATCATGGCATTGCAAAATTCAAATGGCATATTGTGGTACACCATAGGAATTTACAGCCAAAATATCAATTTAAGTTCATCGATCATTACTGATTTCTCTTTCTAGCTCATTCCTCTGTCCTCATTCAAGCTACTTTCTGGATTTCCTCAGTTTTATCTTTTATGACTTAATCTCTGTTGCCACTTTCTCCGTCCTCTATTTCATCACTTCATCTAGAAAGAACTAACGTTCTCTCATTCTTTGCAACACCTAAAGTCATTCAATCTTGACATATTTGTGATTTAAACATTCAATTGCTGGATACTGTTGAATATAAAATTATTGTTGGAGTTAATATCAACAATGATTGGAGTATGAAATAAAAATTTTTAGGATACATTAATCTTCTATTTTGTTGTATTATAGCTGTCTAATATTCTAGATTATATATATATATATTCTTTTAATAATGTGCTTCACTTCAATATTGCAACGGACAATGCTGAGAGTCATAGTTCCAAGAACCCTGAATGCAACGATCTACTATATGCTACTAACAAGTATCAGCTGTGAGTAAAGTTAAATGTTTAGTCAGACAGATTTACTACTAATCCAGCATTACAACCACGATATAAAAAAGAGAATGATGGACGTATGTTTGTGCCCCAAATTGAGAATAGTATTAAGGATTTCTTACAATTATACGCATGAGGAGACGGACAATAACAAGGTGTAAATAGGCATGAACAGGCTCAAAATCAAAGGTGAGAGTGAGGGTCAGTGGCGGAGCCACGTTGGGGTGAGGGTGGGCAATTGCCCCCCCTCAATTTTTCGGGGTATATGTAAATACTTGTTAGATTTTTATTTTGCACCCACTGATTTTTAATATTTGAACCCACTCAAATTATTTACACTTGTAAACTTGTTGTCATTGTTTGAAAATAAAAAATTGCCCCCACTGATCCAGGGTCCTGGCTCCGC
>JANTPZ010141732.1:0-14784 GCA_025593235.1 Vachellia pachyceras | reverse complement strand
ATGAATCTGTACCAATTGGACTAGTTACTGTTCAAATGAGTATTTTTCCCTCATAAAGGAATTTTCAAGCTTCAAATAGAAGTTGGAACCACTCAGTTTCAATTTTTCTAGAATTAGTTATGAATTTTCAAAGTTAGCCCGAAAAACTGTGAATAGTAACTTTCTTAAAAATGAAAGTTTTCAATTTAGTCTCTTTTGACAATTTGAGTTACTTGAGGCCATAATTTGGTTCCAACTCATTATAATGGAAGCTAAGAGGGTCATGTAAGAGGTGTTACATGTTTCATCCATAACTCATAGGATGTGGAAGTAACTGCTTTTGAGGGTGCACAATTAAGTATGAAGGGCGCTGTTAATAAAGCATTGCCCCAATACAAAATTAGCAAGTTTGCTTGAGCCATCATCGACCTAATCATATCCAAAAGAGTTCTATTTCTTCTTTTACACACTCCATTTCGCTACAGAGTTCCAAGGATAGTTAGTTGTCTAATTATCCTTTTTCTTCACAGAGCTCTTTGAACTGATTGAATAAGTATCCATGACCTCGATCAGTACGTAATACTTTAATTCTCATTCAATTTGATTCTCTACCTCATTCATGTATTGTCTAAAAAACACTCAAGTGCTTTAGACTTATGTGAGATCAAATAGAAGTGGCCATATCATGAAAAGTCATCAGTAAAGGTAATGAAGTACTAAGCTCTGTGCCTAACCCTCACACTCATGGGATCGCATATATTAGAATGGACCAAATCCAATGGATTTTTCAGCTCTAGTTTCTGTACTGAAGGTTTTCTAGTTGCCTTGGCGGCTAGACAATTTTCACACAAAGCCACTTCCATATTTGAAACTTCACCTAGTAAACCTTCTCTGCTAATTTAATCATTTGATTCTGATTTATGTGCTCTAGTCTAGCATGCCAGATATTCATATCAACAATTATATTGGAGGAACTAATGAAAGAGTCATGCAAGTTAAAATCACCAATAACATCCATAATACAAAACTTTCCTTAAAGGAAAGCTAAACCATAAAAGGTCCTGTTGCTAAATATGTTAGCAACTTTACCATGAAAATTCACATCAAACCCATAATTCAAAAGACATAGTACAAAAACTAAATTTTGTCGGATGTCCGGTGTTTGAAGCACATCATGTAAGATTAGGTCTTTGTACCACACAGAGCTAATCTGTAGGTGCATATTCCTTTGACCTCGATCTTTACGTTATTTCCAACATAAAGCCATTTGCATTAATGCGGCAACCGACAGTAATCCACAAGGAATCCTCGATCCTTCGTTACATGGTTTACTGAGCTTGAGTTTAGAATCCAAGAAGAAGATATAGGTTCAATTAGAAAAGAGGTACTCGATACATAAGAAGTGTGTGAATTCACACAATTCACTAGTACCATTCCACAGTCTTTTGCTCAGGGCAATTTCTCGTGAAGTGGCCCATCTTCGGATCAGGCATAACATTTGACCTTTTTCAAGTCAACTTTCTTCATACCGCCTTTAGATCCCTTCTTCTTAAATTGCTTTCTACCCCTTTTGAATCTAGGGACATCCTTCCTTCCTTTTCCACAAAATTTCTTGCCCTTTTTAAAATTGGGCTTAGCATTGGAAGGGCCTGCATTCTCAGTATAATAGGCATGCCCAGAAGTCTTGTATACCTCTAGGTATTCATCCTCAAGCTCAAGGTGATTCACAACGTCATAAAAAATGATAATGTTATCATTATGGGTTACGTTGACTTTCATACGCTCCCAACTAAAGGGAAGTGATCTTATTACAACTTGCACTTACTGCTCATCAATCAATGTTTGTCCAGCTTCCTGGAGCTCTCTAATCATGTTTGACATATCTCGAAGGTGCTGCTTCATGGGTGTATTACCCTAAAGCTTATACATGTTAAACTTGGTCGTCAACCTCTTAAGTTCGGTGGTTTACGTTTCACCAAACTTATCTCTGAGGGCTGCCCCCATGGCATGTGCATTTGGATGTTTTTCATACTGACACATTAGATCATTTTCCATTGTGCTCAGCAGGGTAACTCTTGCAATACTGTTCTTCTTTTTTCCAAGGCTGGTATGACTCCAGGTTCCTCTTATGCTGGGCTGTAGTTCCAACTTCAGGTTCCACCAAAATGGTGGTCAGCGGCTCAAGGGCCTCCTGTTCCTCCAATATACACTACACCTTATGGTGCCAAATATCCCAATTGTCACCATTCAACTTATCCCCTTTTATTCAACTCGCCAATTATGCTTTTTTGTTGCAATTTTCTAGTATGAGGTGATAGGATATTTTATCAACAAATGTTTTCTCATAGAGTTTTTAGCAATTTTGTAGCACAGCATAGTATACAATATCTTATATTATTCTTGATAAGAGGATAATTTGATCACTAGATCTGCGATCAGGAGAATATGTTTGTACCTCCCATCACACAAACACTAGTAACTACATTATTTTCTTTCAAGAATTTTATACAAGTACTTCTTGAATCGTCAACTTTTATAAGTCTCATTTTCTAAAAGCTCCCACTTATCAAAAGTGTAATAAGGTGACATATGTGAATAATAATAACGATTTCACAACAATTCACATAAACTAAACATGTCACATTTCACAATGCATTTAGTCATAACCATACACCAAATTATGTTATAAACACATTAATAAAAACATAGAGGATGAACACATAAATATAAAGTACAATACGTCTTTAGATATTTGCAATACAATAATCGACTATTTATTTCCTCAGTCTTTTAAAGTATTGTTTTTGTTTAGCATAAATCTCATCGTTCTCTTTATTGCATCAACCCACATGGTTAATAATGTGAATATGCCTACAGTTCTAACTGCTACACGATACTTCATCATGACATTCACATATAATTATGCAGTTTTATTATCAGTTATGCTGTTGACATAGCTCACAATGATGCCATAGATGATTTTTATGGTTTAACTCTGGCCATTCTCATTGCATCATATTCAGCTATTGTCGCAACCATGACGGGGGAAAAGGATGGTCAACCTCTTGATCACAATATTTAGGTTTTGATTTGAATGAAAATGAGGACTTAGGACTTGGGTTGGAGTAAACCTCTTGATGTTCCTTTTAACCTCCCTCAAGGTTCTCATCAGGATCCTCTTCTGGATCCTTCTCGAGGTCTTCTTCATATTCCCTTGATGATCTTCCTCAAGATCCTCTTCAAACGGTTTCTCCTTAAAATCCTCTTCAAATTCTTATTCAAGATCCTTGTTATGAACATGTTCATCAATATATTAAATGTACACCGGTCTGTAAAACAGTGTTTCAATGCAATATGAGATTTCTTGTACCATTGTCTTTCGAAAAAAAATGAATTTAAAATCATTATTTTAAAAAAATTTCAAGAAATCTTTAACTCAGCACCGATTTACATCAAAAATAAATTATGAATTACCTCTAAAAAAGGCAAATAGCATATCAAAATGAAGCTCTTGAATTTTAGGATTTTTAGGAACAAACCACATCTCCAATGGGCCATTCACACCCCTTTACGCACCTCTAGAAGCAAAAATCCAGAAAATTTTGTAGATTAGGATGAAACTCACTCTCGGTACGGTGCATGTCATGCACGTGCCACCGTAAAGTCCTCTATTCAAAACACACGCTGCCTGATGCATTCCACTCACTTTCACGGTTCTGATAAAGTGGCCCGCATGTCCAATGAACCTGCCATGTGTATTCAAACGCCATGTGTCCTATTCCTCCTTTTAATTTTGTATTTTGATTAATATTTATTTATGTTTTCCATAACATAAAATCATGCCTAGTCCAGTTGGTAAGGCTTCACTGCTTTAATTTCCAAGTCCCTAGTTTGATTCCCACGATAGGCGTTCAGGCATTTTTGTTTATTTTTTTGGGTTTGGGCCTATATGGCCCAACACATTTTTGTTTTTTTGAAATGTTTTTTTAGAATTGGGCATGATTTGGCCCGATCCTCAGGTGCCTTTTTTGGGTGAAATACAACCAACAACCGAAAACACAAAGCACCCTATTACATATATAAGAAACGACAACCCAACTCTGTCTTCTTCCAGCGTTCGCTAAATCTCCTCCGGAGGCTCATTCCAGACCCTTCTGCATTCTATCTGCCCTGCACTAAGAGCTGCAATCTCATCGGCGCATCAGTTAGCTTCTTTGTAAATATGTTGAAATTGAATGTTTCATTGTCTATCTAGCAATCTATTTAATTTGCTCTGTAGATGTGTCTACCCTGTGATATGCTTATTTTTCAATCTAGCATGCACAATCTCTTTGGCATCGCATTCCACTAACACCTGCTTAAGCCCTAACTCCCAACATAATTTCAACCCCTCTATGAGCCCAATCAGTTCTATTTCCTTTGGATCCTTTCCTATCAACTGTATGGCAAACCCTTAATCCATTCACCACAGTCTCCCCTTATCACCCCCACATCCTCCCATTCCATTTTCAACACACCACCCATCAGTGTTCAATTTACACTAGTTGGACGATGGTAGCATCCACTTGACTTTGACGTAATTGCCTCTAGCTCCCCCACCCAAATCTTTAGACATTCTATTTTTATAGCTTTCAACTATCTGTCGTGCTATCTGATGAACATTTCTAGGCAAAATAAAATTGCCATCATGCATTAATTTGTTTCTCCAATTCCATATCAGCTAACACACTACTAAAAACAACTCCCCAAGTTATCCTCTGCCCCATATTTTCTATCCTTAACAATGTTCTGATCAATCCATTCCTTCCACTCATTACCGAAAAAATTAACTCTTTTGTCAATAGGAACCATTGTTCTCCATATCTGATTGACATATGAACAGTCTCTAAAAACATGAATTTGTTCCACTTGTTGCAGATTACAAATCAGACAAATGCCAATTCCTCCATCCCATATTTTTGTCACCACCCTTGTTGCTAACTTTCGATGTACCATCTACCATGCGGATACTCTCACTCTTCCAGGAACCCACAGCTTCCAAATTCTCTTCCATTCAGGTAACTTTTGCCCTTTCTTATTTAGCTTAGTATATTGATATGCTGTTCTGGTACTAAATTCACCATCCTTTGTTAGTTTCCATTTGAGTTCGATACCAGTCTCTTTACTTACTCTCGCTGACTCATAGGGTTCTATATCACTCTAATTCCTTCTGCAGCCACTAATGTTACAAAATTCCTCCCATTTTTTAGCAAGCTCCCTCCAAAGTCCAATGTCACATCCTTTAACAATTAAATTCTCATTTAGTCTCCTGCCTCTCCCATACTTTCCAAACAACACCTGCACCCAAAGGTCATTTGGTTTTGTGTGCATTCGCCAGAGAGTCTTGTAAAGAAATGCTTCATTCATTCCCTTTAGGTCCATTATTCCCATATCTCCTTCATCCTTTGGATGCATATCCTTTCCCAAGATACAACATGCCATTTACATCTATCCCCTTCCTCTCCCCAAACAAACCTGCGATTCTCTTTTTCAATTTCATCTATAACTCCCAGAGGCATCTTATCATGCTGCATGTGAAACAATGTCACGCTGCTAGTTATCGATTTAACTAACATTACCCTTCCTGCCATTAACAGACTTGAGACTTTCTAACCCTGCAATCTTTTCTTCACTCTTTCCACTATCATCTTATACTTGTCTCTTCTACATCTTGGAAATCTGATGTTCTCTCCTAGGTATTTTCCCATTTCTTCCACTTCCTTGAAACAGCTCCTCTTGCATATCTCTTTTTTCAGAAGCAATTTCACATTAGGAGAGAAACATATAATGGTTTTTTCTTGACTCACTTTGTGCCCTGTTATGCCTTTGAATTCTTGCAAACAACTTAAAACAACATCAATTTGCTTTATGTTAGCTTCTGAGAAAAGAACCAGATCATCTGCAAACATCATGTGCGAGATGATCGGGCCTTTCCACCCTGCTCTCATTCCTTTCCAGTATTTATCTCTCACTCTATCTAGAACCATGTGGGTTAATTTCTCCATGCTAAGGACAAATAGGTAGGGGAGAGAGGATCTCCTTGTCTAAGTCCCCTCGAAGGTTTAAAGCCTTGTAAGTTTTCCTCGTTCTAAAGAATACTATTTTCCTCATTATCTACACACATCATAATTCTCTTGATAATTTCTTGTCGCTTTCCAATACTGAAACACCGTTAGCAACTTCTTCCAAGTTGCAGAACAACAAGCTTCCATCCCAACTCTCTTCCTAAGCATACATATTCTCTTGTTCTTTTTCCTTATTAGTCTTTGGCTTTAGAGCATCCCTATACGAGCGAGGCTCCTCACACATATCCTGTCCACCAGTCTCTTGGTCTAACATCCAATCTTCCTCTCTGGCTTCCAGCAAAACTACCCCTAAAAAGCTTCCACCTATACGCTGCATCTTATCCCTTTTTCCTTCACCATGCTCACTTATCTCAGACTCAGACAGAAGACTATCCTTCTCTTCCCTTTCACTGTTCCTTGATAAGCTATACCTGTGACACCTCTTATACATCCCACTTAGCTTCCATTATAATAATTTGGAACCAATTAATGGCCTCAAATAGCTTACAATGTCAAAAGTGATCGAAATAAAAACATTCATTTTTATATAAGTTACTATTAACAGTTTTTCTGGCCAAATTTGAAAATTCATAACTAATTCTAGAAAATTTAAAACTGAGTGGTTCCAACTTCTATTTGAAGCTTACAAATTCCTTTATGAGGGAAAAATATCATTTGTTCAGAAACTTGTCCATTTGGTACAGATTAATCTGCAAAATTGTACTGTTCATATGGTAATTTTCCATTTTCCCAGGATTTTCTGTGATTTTTTACCAACTTTGGACAATCATAACCTTCTGTAAAAACCTCCAATTCCAGTGATCTTTAGCTTATTTTAAAGCTTGCAATGTGAACTATTTTTCCAGAAAATTTCAGCTCATTTGAGATCCATTTACTCTGGTTCACGAAAGGTCAAAGTGTGAAATTTAACCAACTTTACTTCCAGCACTTAGAAAATTTTCAGCCCTACTTAACTTCATAAATTACCATTTTTATTTCTAAACCTTTCTTAACCATTTTAACCTATATAATTAGGCATTCTTAGGGCATATATTAGTTATCATGAGCCCATCATACATGCATGAGTTATATTACATGTCACTTTACAAATTTCAACAATATAATATAAAGATCACAACATAATTTACATTCATACACATGTGCACATTTTTACTTCAAGCATCATGAATTTCCTCCTTATCCTTTGATGTGCTTCCACTTAAAAATAGTTAGTGGGGGAGAATGAGATTTTTGGAAATCCCAGTAGCAAAACTATCTAACATACTTTCATAAAAATGCATAACTTTCTAAATAAATGTGGATTAATAAAAGTGTAACATGAAACACATAAATGCATATGGCCATAGCATGAACATGCACACATCCACACTTTCATCACCATAAAGTTCAAAACAAGTCATGCATCAATCAAAGGAATTTTCATGATAACATAGATTAGAGTGAAAATCCTGGGAAAAATGAAAAATTACCATATGAACAGTACATTTTCACGAAAGAATTTGTACCAGTTGGACCAATTACTGTTTAAATGAGTATTTTTCCCTCATAAAGGAATTTGTAAGCTTCAAATAGAAGTTAGAACCACTCGATTTCGATTTTGCAAGAATTAGTTATGAATTTTTAAAGTTGGCCCGAAAAATTGTGAATAGTAACTTTCTTAAAAATGAAAGTTTTCATTTTGATCCCTTTTCACAATGTAAGATGTTTGAGGCCATTAATTGGTTCCAACTCATCATAATAGAAGCTAAGAGAGATAAATAAGAGGTGTCATAGCTGCACTTCTACAAGCTAGCCAAGCTCAAAGGCCTCTTTGACCATTCTATTCGGGCTAAATCACATCTTCATCCTCGAAGAGAAGTTATACTGAAAGGGCTTCACATAGAAATTTGAACCACCCCAATTGGAGTTATGTAGAATTAATTATGATTTTTCAAAGTTTAGTCAATATGGTGACAGCTTTTGGTTGCCATGCGAAATTAAGAGAGAAAGTAACCAAATGTAAATTGTAGGAACTCCAAGGATAAAAGTAAGCCTTTAGGGCTAATGTGGCCCATTGGGCATTCACTTTTCATGGCTCTAATTATGTTATTAATTCCCTAGGGCCATAAAGTGACAAAGAAAAAGCTATGGTTAGAAGATCAAAGCACTTAAGGAGGAGGCAAAATCTAAAAGGTAGTGAACTTACTTACTTGTATTATGTGATGTTTATGTTATGCATCAATTTGCTGTAGTGCTTTGCTAGATTATGTGAAGCATGTATGAATGAATGAAGCTCTGTTTTTATTTTTACTATGGCCATAAGTACATTACACAAAACATTGAGCACGCATCATTTCATTATATGAACATGAGCCTTTGTAAGGCAAGTATATCATGCACTAACATTCATCCTACATGCATTGTTTGTAATGTTTGCTACTAGGATTCCTAAAATCTCACCCTCCCCCATTAACCATTTCTAGGTACAAGTGCATCAAAGAGTAAGGAGAAAGTTTATGAAGTTAAAGCAAGGAATTTGTTATGAGCATGGTTATGTAATATGTGATGTGAAACCTATGCATGTATGGATGATATATGTTGGCCAAGAACTCCTAAATGAATGATCAAATATGGTTCAAAAAGGATTAGGAGTTAGGGTTTCAAAAAGATGAAGTTTGAAAATGAAAAGTTTGGGTTTTTATCAAAGTAAAGTTGGTCAAACCCTGAACTTTAACCTGTTTCAAAATAGGGTAGATGAACTCCAATCGAGGTGAAATTTTACAGAAAAATAGTTGACATTGTAAGGTTTAAAACAAGCTAAAGAAAAATGGATTTGGAGTTTTGTACAGAAAGTTATTATGTTCCAAAGATTGAAGAAAATCATTGAAAATCTTGGAAAATGAAAAATTGCCAAATGAACAGTACTTTTTCACGCAGTAAACTGTATCAATTGGACAAGCTAATGACTCAATGAGTATTTTTTCTTTATAGAGGAACTTATAAGCTTCAAGTAGAAATTGGAAGTACTCGATTTATATTTTTCTAGAATTAGTTATGAATTTTCAAAGTTGGCCGAAAAATCTATGAATAGTGACGTGAATAGTAACCCTAAACTTGAAAATTTTATTTTTCACTCTTTGGTTACTCTAAGTCACTAAAAGCCTAAAGGTGATTCCAAATAGATATTTAATGAAGCTAAAGGTAAAGATTAAGGAGTGTCACAATGAGCAAGGCATAAGAAGACATGTTGTGTTTTATGATTGATCTGGGGAATAATCAAACTAGCTACCATTGAAGATAAATGACTTAGTCTTAACTTATGATCGATGGTCTAAAGGTTCCAAAGGGTAATATGACTCCCAGTAAAGTAAAGGGGTGATGAGCCTACAGAAGAGCGGTGTAGCTCTTATAGTCATAGCAGACCCAGTTAACAGTACGTAGAGAGCCTTCATGGCTCAGAGTTATAAGCGTTGCGCTGCTCTTTAAGATAGGAAAATGAGATGAACAAAAGCTAAGATTAAGATAAGAAGACTTCCTTACGATAGTTAGCTAGTATAAAGAGAGAGTACCCTTGATTATTTCTATAGATGGTCGACTGTCAATCAAGATGAGCTTATTCTAATTCCTCAAGTAAGCAAGTAAAGTAAATAAAGAGCAAAGCTATAAGTCCTGAATGAGTTATAGTCAAGCTAACGAAAATGCACGATAAGCTTGAGAAGCAAAGAATATTCGAAAGCTTCAAATATTGAAGCTTAAAGCTTCAAGTATGATCACTGGTAGATCATCATGAAGCTAGCTAGATAACGAGAGATCTAAAAAGTAAAGTAAAAGTTTCTCTGAACTATGAAAGTACTGATGAACCAAGGGGAGTGAGAGATCTCAAAATTTCCCCATTAGAGTGCTGAAGTTTAGAAAATAATGTTATAACTCTACAAAGCCTACTATGAGGCTATAAGCATGAGTTGAGAAAGAAAGAGAAAAGAGAAGCCCTAGATACTGCACAAACTCACCGAGTATCAAAAGATAAGCCTTAAGTGTGAGTTAAGGCCAAAGCTAAAGAAAATTTCAGATAGTAAAAGTAGTAAAGAATGAGGCTGAACAGATAGGATGACCATTACAATGAGAGGTAAGAAGTAAGCCTACCTCAGAAATTCCATTTTCAAAAGTAATGGTCAGTCAGCAAAGGTCAAGAAGCTCTAGTAAAGGGAGAAATTGGCATGATTCTAAGACAATGTAGAATGGCTAAGAAGATAAAGCCATTAGAGATGTGATAAGTTAGTAAGTAATTCATGCCAATAAGAGAAGATGACCATTAAAGTTAAGGTTGGAAATCATATGTCTATGAAGGTACCTACAATAATGAGAATTTGGTCATTCTTCAAGGCTAAAGAAACCAAGTTAAAGAGATGTTTTGAATGTTTTAGAAAGGAAACAACAATTATCGGTTCACCTTACCCCCAAATTTGAGTCAAAGGTGCCATCAATTTCCTGTTTCCCAGTTAAAAGGTAAGATCCTACAACATATAATTATACAATTGATCTGGCAAGAGCTGGCGCAAGAGAAAGTTATGTAGGGAAACAAAAGAAGTAAAAGTCAAGAGTTAAGAGTTATTGACTTGGATGTGTAAATTTCAAGGACAAAATTTATTTTAAGGGGGAGAAATTTAATATCCACCCTTTTACTGTAAATTGAAATAGAGGCCAAACCGATATTAATGAAAGGAGTTAAGGACCAGAGATAGAAAGTACAGAAAAATGATGCCAATAGACTAGAGAAATCATAATTAACTAAGTCCTAAGGCCTTAAAATTACAAAATATAAAAGACCAAGGGCAAAAATATGTTAGTGTAGGATTTGACCAAGATGGGGGTGAATTGTCACTTTTTAAAATTAAAATCACAATGTATAGAATTAAAACAATGTCACCAAGTAAGCAGAGAGAGAGAGGATGACACAGAAGATTTATCTTGGTTCGGTCCTTTTGACCTATCCTCTAAGATTTCCCTATCCACTATCTACAATAATCAAAGGCTCCACATGCCCTTACAATGGAGTATCACCCCCTTACACTTTTCACTGAAACAAAGTCTCGCATACTCTGTTTTACAACTCAACTTTAGCCCAACAAGCTCAAGGTCTCGACCTTGAGTTACTCACAAATTTACAACAAATGTTAGCTAGTAAAACTCTCACAAAAGAGTATATGACTAATACTTAAGCTCAAACAACAAAGATGAATGATTTACAGTGAACGTAATAAATGTCCTAGGATAATCATAGTATCCGTCATTTGTCATCTGTAATGAATGCTTAGGCTTTATAGGTGAAAGGCAATGAAATAGCCGTTAGACTCCATTAATAGCCGTTACTTACTTCACCAACCAGCCTACTTCGCTATTAATGTTGCAATAAATGAAGCTTGAATTATTAGCCATTAATAACAGATGATCGTTAAAAGCTTTACATTTGAGATTTTATCTGCTCTTCATTCCATATTTCATAAGTTAGACTTCTTGCATTTCTGAGAGCAGTTAGCATACAAAATTTCATTACATAGATAAGGAAAGTTTTTACAGAGCGTAGTAAGTGTGTCAGAAGCAACATTGTCAAATAAAGCAATGCTCGAGCATGATACTCTAATGCTCGAGTATTGCAATGAATTTTTCAAAGAAAAGTTCAATGCTTTGACTTAATGCTGGAACATAAGATGGAAGTGTTTGAAAAAATCTATGAATACTCGAGCGATAAAAATATAGTGCTTGAGCACTGACAATGATTCTTGAGATTGCTCAAGCATTCTGTGTAAGTATTAAAAATAGTATTTTAAAATCCTCAACGCTTGAGTGTTAGTAATGGTGCTCGAGAATTATGAATGCTGGCATAACGTGCTAAAGCATTTTCAGAGACTATAAATGATAGGAAAAATTTTGAGCTCGATGCTCGAGCATTGGTAATGCTTTTAGTCAATGCTTGCAGCATTTTCTCATAGCATTGTGTGAAAAACTTCAATAGTCGAGCACTGTGAATTAGTGCTCAAGCATTGGCTCTGCTGGAGGCCATTGCTGGAGTGTTGCTTGACAGCATGGAATAAAACCTCTCAATACTTAAGCACTGTGTTTCTATTGCTTGAGTATTAGATATGCTTTTAGCCAGTGCTTGAAGTATTTACTGATAACATTAGTAAAACTCTGAATACTCGAGCACTGTGTTCTAGTGCTCGAGTATCGGCTATGCTTCCAGCCAATGCTTGAAGGATTTACTTACGGCACGGTTTGTGAGTCTTTGTCTAAGCTCGATGCTCGAGCATTGAATACCAGTGCTCAAGCATTTGCAATACTTCTTGTTAATACTTGAAGTATCCATTGAAAGCATTATTTAAAACTTCATTTTCAGAATCAATGCTCAAGCCTTGAGTTCCAATGCCCAAGCATTGGTAATGATTGAATGTTTACTTGAAGCACTGAGTAAAAGTGTTGCTAAAACTTAAGTTCAAAAACACAATGCTTGAGCATTGCATTCTAATGCTTGAGTACTATCAATACTTTTGCTAATTTGCTCGAGCATATTCATAAAGCATTGAAGTATGACTTTCAAAAACTATATCAAGCTTAGAAATTCAAGTTTAAAAAATATTTTCCAATTGCATAATTCTTCTTAACATATAAAACATTTATTTTGTTATCATCAAAACAAGGTATCAACAAAATGGTCATTTGGCATAAAAGACCAAGGGTAAAATGGTCATTTTGTATAAAACGGCCAAGGGCATAAATGTCATTAGGCATTAATAGTAAGGGCATAAATTGAAGTGCCAAGGGCAATTATGCAATTTAGAAAAGATTAGTAAAAGCAAGGGTAGTATTGGAATTTTGAAAAAGAGCCTTAAGAAAAGTAAGTGCATTTGGGGAATTAAGGAAATATGTAAGGGTATTTTGGTAATTTGACCATGGTCAAAGTCAAAAAGTCAACAGTTGACCAAAATATAGGAACATTTGTAGATGTCCAAAAGATAGAGTGGAACTCATTAATCAAAATGAGATTCTCAGAATTTTAAAATTCAGCCTAGATATTTTTATAAGAATTTTGAAGATTTAATGGCTAAACATAATTATTTGAGGTATCAAGAGACCTCAATTAGTTGAGTTCTAGGAATGGAAAAAATAAAGTGAATATTACAATAGTTAATAAAATTGTTATCTAGCATCCGATAAAGGCGATTTCCCGAATCGGAGAATGAAAGACTCGAAAACCCTAGAAATCTAATTTTCTTTGAAAATTAATAATAGACAATCCAGGAAGCGAATTGAGGAAAGGAAAAGGGCTAGAGTATCAGTGAAAATTCTAGGAATTTAAATGTCCTAAAACTCAATGGCTTGTCGGTAGCATAATCCGGGAACTTAATTGCTTAGTGGTCAGATTGAATGCTTTATCACTGACCTTTGCTTATTGTATCTGTCATAACTTTCTTTATATAACATATTATGGACTTATTCTTATTCCATGTGAAATTTGACAAACAGGGCTTCCCATTGATATATTATTTGAAATGTTTAGAGTTGAATTGAGAGAGTTATCGTCATTACAATTTGAGTCATGCTCTGAAAGTTGGACTGTGATCTGTGCAAGTTCAAAGCATGAAGTAAGACTTAGGTTCTGCATTTACAAAACTCAATTTTTGTGATTTGGATTGAATTTTTACACAAAATATTCAGTAAAACTCGAGTAACAGATTGGGAAAACTCGAGTCGTATCTAAATGTTTCCATATTTAGAAGTTAAGTTCCATATTTCCAAAATTCGAGGCTCGTGCTTTCTAAATGTTTTCTTATTATGAAATTTCCTTTGATAACTCAAGTTACAAATAAAAGTTTTTGAATCAGTTCAAAAACTCAAGTTCTAAAGTTTCATAACTCGAGTTTCACAACTATTCCACAAAACTTGAATTGGAAACTGGAAGTTTTGACTTAGAGTTTTACATAACTTGAGAGTCCTGATGTTTCCAAACTCGAGTTCCATGTCTTTCAAAATTCTATCAGTTCAAAAACTTGATGTTCAAACTCAAGTCCTCACTAGAAGTTTTTAGAACTCGAGTTCCTGAGATTCTTCGAGTCTCGAGGACCTTTTTAACTGAACTGTTTTTCACATGTTTATAACTCGAGTGCTCATTTTCATACTTGAAGTTTTACAACTGGACTTCAAAACTTGATATCAAAACCTGAAGTTCCAAATAAAAGTTTTCAACTATACTTCAGAACTTTCATTGCAAAATCGAGTTGCAAATGGAAGTTTTCCAAACGTCAAGTTCTGTTTATGAAAACAGGAAGTTTCACTACATGGTTTTTAAACTTGATGTTTTAGAACTCTAGTTGTGAGATGTTGAAAACTCGAGTTGCATTTTTCTCTGACATGACTTCTGACATACTGATCTCTAGTCGCTTAAAGGCCAAATTTAATACTTAGAATTATGTAGTCAGTGGCACTATCCTAAGGTCGATCTCAAAGGAGCTTTAATGTCTCAAGAATTAGTTAGCAAATTAATTCAACAAAGTTAGGAAATGAAATTGATTTTGTTTACAAATTTCACTAAACAAAATTATCTAACTATTATTTATTTTTCTTTTCTTACTATCCCAAATGTAAGTCAGTAAGGCTAAACAAGAAGGTGGATTGATATCTGTTATCTGAAATGCTTTCCAAGAGT
>JANTPZ010141731.1:0-14404 GCA_025593235.1 Vachellia pachyceras | reverse complement strand
GATATCCTTATATCCATTTACCATGGTGAAATTTCAATTACCGTAGTTAATTCCTTAACCTTCACCACTTTAACATTAATTATGATAACTTTTCTTCTCATTTCATCCTTGTGGATGTTATTATTTTGGGCCTTATTGGACCTACATCTATGCTCTCAATTTAATTATGTTTTAGGCAACAAATTACTCGGCCGAACTTTATTAATTTTTGGGTTTGATTAAATTTTGAACAAATAATCTTTATAATATTATTTTTGTTATAAAATATAATATATAGTGTAGATGTTCCTATAATTCATGTATTAAATTTATGAATATATTGTAATCAAGATAGATCCAGATCTGATTTATTCGAAAGTCGGTTATGATTATTAGGAGATATTAGTTATTAGGGCATTTAATTCTGTAGCTCCCACATTGTCTATAAATGCTCCTCTCTAGTTATAAGAATACAATCTGATATCATTTTCTTCTTTTCTCTCAATCTCTTCTACTGTTCTTTTCTACTCCCAAATTCCCTCATTTTATAACACGTTATCAGCACGACGCTCTAACGAGATATACTACTTTATCTTATTCTACTTTTTCCTTCTTAATCAATCAAGGATAATCTGATGAGCCACTGTATGGAATTAGTTAATTCTTTTACCGGATGTTTTAAACACCGGATTCCAATGGCTAGGATTGAATATTGTTTTTGTTATTATATCTTATTCGACTTCTGTTTACAAGTTATTCATATTAATATTACTCGTTATTATATTTCACTCCTAGAATCAATTTTTATTTTTTTTAATTTGGAAAAGTTTTTGGATCTAGATTGAGTTTTTCAATTTTTGGATCGAAATTGAGTTTTTCAATTTTTGGATATGGATCGAGTTTTTCAATTTTTGAATATGAAAAATAACAATAAACGGCGCTCTCTCATGATTAGATACAAATTCGTTAGGTATTCTTTTCCATCATTAGTTTTGGGTCAGGTTTGCTCTGATCAATCTCGCCTTTTTTTTTCTTTCAATTTGGGGTGATCCAAATTTTTCGTTCCTTTAAATTTTTGTTACAAAAAGATTTGGATTTGAGATCAAAATTATTTTAATATGTGATTGCCTTTAAAATCTCTTTTTGGAATAAATTTAAACATGTTGGGGAAAGCGTAATACTTTTTGGGAACATTAAGGAGATTTGAAAATTTATTTCTAATTTTGATTGTTTTCCAATTCAAGTTTGCTCATCGAGAATAGTGCTGCCTTTCCAGAGCTCATTTCTAATTTTGGAGAAAGGATAAATTTTTCCTCTAATTAATATAAAAATAAATTTTACAAAAAGACTAGAACCTTTGCTTGTTCTTACAAATCTCGATGTTTGAATATATATATATTTATATATATGTATGATTTTTTCGTGCTCATCAGTATATGGATATATGTTTGGAAAGTTGTTGATAAACACTGTGTTTACTTTCCATATGAGGGAGCTTCCCGCCAAAATATATGGATCTTTACCGGAAAGGTTTGATGGGGGTTTGAAAAAGATTTATGATGCGTTTCCCCCTATTCTTAATATATATTATCAAAGATCCATTATTTTGCTTGATTTTTGTGGGAAACAATATGGAAAACGCCCCTGATCAGAAAAGGACCCACTGTCACCAGAAAAAGGTGAGCCACCATTGCCTGAAAAGAAGGGAAAATGGAATTGTGTGGTGGTTGAGTGGGGAGGGGTGAACCGGGTCGGAATAGGCAACCCGACTTGCTGGAAAGGCCAAAACGGTACGTTTTGGCATGCAACAGACGCCCCCTCAATGGCTCGAAATGGTGATGGGTGTATATAGTGATGAAGGAATTGATTAAATTCCTATAAAGAATTATACATATTTAAAATTCAAATGCATACGGTTGATATTTGTGTTCAGTATGCAATCTTGGGTAGTAGCTATAACATTGTATATGCTACATATATAGAAGACCCATATGTTCTTTAGAACAATTTAAAAGAAATGCATGACCATCAGAAGTTGCTTATCCTCCTGAAAGCCAGATAAATGGATGCCTTTACATTTATAAAGTTTGATATGTTGGGTTAATAATGGATTTACCCAATAAGCTCGACTCTATTCCCAGAAGTGAATATTGTGAAACATAATAATTGTGATAGTCGAGAAAGGGGATATGGTCATAGTTATGGGTGTTGGTGTGGTCAGAATTGTATTGGTTCTAATTCCCACCTGAAGTGGAGAAAAACTGATAAGAACCACAAAAAAAGGGGCAAAATATGGGTATACTTAATAAATTGGGTGTGCATTGAAGGCTCTGAAAGAGCTAATATTATAGATTGCCGAAAGGAACAAAAATTATGCTTTGAAAATGCACTTTATTGTACCCAATTTATAAGAAACTTATAAAGTTTCATGATTTTTGCAGAAATTGGAATAAAAGTTATCGTATGGCCAGATGCCATATATTTCCCCTACCTTATAATATAGTCAGAAGCTATATTTATTTATTGTTATATTTACAATACTATAAAATATATATTATATGTATAATTAATTATATATATGATTGACTAATTTTATTTATGTTATTGTTATTTTATTTATATATATTTGTTTTTACATTTCAAGTTCTTCCACTTTATTTTTGGCTTTGTATATAAGCATAGTTAAAAGCATATGATAGTAAATCAGAAGTTTACTGATGAATTTGTTGTTTGACATGCAATAGTAAACCAGCAGTTTACTAATGAATTTGATGTATGTCATAAGATAGTAAATCAGAAATTTACTAATTAATACAAGCCAGCAATTTAATAAGATAAACCATAAGTTTATCAATGAATTCAATGTTTGGCATGACCGGTTAGACCACCCCGGTTCAATTATGATGTGAGAAATGATTGAAAATAAATGTGATTATACCCTGAAGTGTATATAGATACCACTATTTCTCATATGCTGCATGTTCCAAGGAGAATATATTATTGGCTCTCATAAAGTTAAATACAATATGAGCCTCTCACATTCTTTAAACGGATACAGGAATATATTTGTGGGGCGATAAATCCACATGGTGAACCATTTAGTTACTAAACAGTTTTAATTGATGCATCAACTAAATGGTCTCATGATTATTTGTTATCTTCTTGCAACCTGAAGTTTGCAAGATCATTTGCTCAATGAATATGGTTAAGAGCGTATTATCCTGATTATCCGATTAAGAAACATTATCTTGATAGTGATAATGAGTTTACCTCACTTGCCTTTATGAGGATTGCACGTCCCTTGGAATTGATTTGAACATCTTGAAATTCATGTTCATACACAAAATGGACTAGCAGAATGAATGATTAAATGGTTGCAACCTTATTACATGAGATATAATCTCTCATATTCTGCTTTAGGACTAGCCATTTTATAGGCAGCGCTATTAATTCGCATGAGGCCAACAAATTATCGAAAGTTTTCTCCCTTGTAAAGGTTTTTGGTCAAAGACCTAATATTGCTTAACTTTGGGTATGTAATATATGTGCATTTAAAACCCAGTGTATATATGCTGGTTATGAATTTTATGGCATGGTTTGCCGATTGTCAATTGATGAATTACTTTCACCAGTATCAGGGGGAGAAAATAAGCAGTTGGGTAAAGAGTTTAGCTGGAATGAATTATTACTGGCTCATTGTTGGTCCTTGTACTGAAATGATGTGCATTAAAAATTTAAAAGATAATTCATTCATAGAATTTAACTACAAAATACCTGAAGCATTAATTGATCTAAAGAAAGTGATAAAGTCACATATCCAAACTGTTAATTCTCCTATAAGAATGTGTCCCTGAAGGACAATATATCATGAACGAGTTTAAAACACGTCTGAAATGTGAAAAGCCCATCGATTTAAAAGATAACAAAATCCTCAAAAAATAAAAGGAGCCAATAATATAGATGGTCAGTTGAGAATGATCAAGAATATTTGATTACTCCATAAGAGCTAACTCTTGAAGAGTTATTTTCTCTAGAAGAGAATATTATAGTCCCTAAAGAGACTCAGGTACCTGACACATTTGAAAATAGTGATATCTTGATAAATTGTGGAATTTGATGGGAAGGAAATAAAGTCAACGTTGACAGTGCTCATAAAATAGCATGCAATGTAATGAATGATAAGGATCATGAGCCGGTACCATTATTAAGTACCAATAAAGAAAGGATTGGCCATATGAATGTAAGCCATTATGTATGGAAGAGAAATGAAAAAGGTAAAATAAGGTATATGGCACGTCTTTTAATTTAATACTTTACGCAACGATCCGGTATATGTAGTGAAGAAATGATCTGGTATATGTTGTGAAAAAATACATTCATTAGTAGTGAATATGAATGTTTTTCGTTATTTGGTTAACCATACAGTCAATAAAGGGCTTGAATTATGCCTCATAAATGCTATGGCTATACTTTCATATGACATACTTGGCAGAATCATTTATATGGGAGTTCCTGAAGGACTCGTGATGCTAGAAGCATCATATACAAGTTCTCGAAAACAATATTGAATTGAGCTAAACAAGTCTTAATATGACTTGAGGAGATCAAAATGTGTTTTCATAATATGTTGGTAAAAGTCCCTCTATACCTTATGAAATTAACAAAAGGGGGAGATGAAGAACTACTTGATCCGAAAGTACCATAATTAAGTGCTTTTGGGACACTAATGTATCCTTGTTAATTTCACAAGTCATTATATACTATTTATCTTTAATCTACTAACATGATATAGTTCTTCAATATAGAGTGATATATATTATTTAAGGTACAATGAATATGGGGTCATTATAATTAGGTATGTCTGAGTATGAACTGATCATTGATGCATATGCTGTTTATCATATTTGTTCACATGTGTAGGTACAGCTATATCAAGTGCTATAGAGTGAAACTTATTCACTAAAGTTCTTCAGTTGTGACCTTTCGAAAAGGAGTTGAAATTATCATTCTGCAAATTCATTCTAGTGAAAATATAACAGCTTTATTCACTAAGTTACTTTGCAAACTTAGGTATATTGAGTAATGTTGTTAAGAGGGGGAGCCGATACACACTGTACTCTTTTTTCCTTATCTAGGTTTTATCCAACTGGATTTTCCTAGAAAGATTTTTAATGAGGCAACATTAGGATTTGTATCTATAAACATATGACTTATGTTTAGTCATGGACGTCCAAGGGGGAGTGATATGATTATTATTACGTGGATGTCCATTTCTCCCATTATTCCTATATCTTAGTGCAATAGGTGCACTTATGTATCTTGCCAATTCAACAAGCCTTGATATTGTTTTTGTTGTAAATTTATTAGCAAGATTCAGTTCGTGTCCAACAAGAAGGCATTGGGGGTGTTAAACATATATTTCGATACTTTCGAGGAATAATTGATATGGGATTATTTTACTCTAATGAATCTGTGTCACAATTGATTGGTTATGCAGATGTAGGGTTTTTTACCAAATCCACATAAAGATAAATCTCAAACAGGATATTTGTTTACTTGTGGGGTGCAGCTATATCTTGGTGTTCGGCAAAACAAACTTTATCGGCCACCTCATCAAATCATGCAGAAATAATTGCAGTTCACGGGGCAAGTCGAGAATGCGTTTGGCTGAGATCAATGACTCAACATACCCAAACAACGTGTGGATTACTCTTGGATCAAAAGACTCCAATAGTCTTATATGAAGATAATACATCATATCTGTTTACAAAGGTGTTACCAATTAAAACATCTGAGAAGTTGGTATATGGTATTGGAATGTGAAGGCTCAAAGACATGAAGTGATGTTGTCGAGACAATATTGTGTACTCTTTTTTCCTTCACTAGGTTTTTGTCCCAATGGGTTTTTCCTAATTAGGTTTTTAATGAGGCACAATGTTTGTCTAAGAACATCCAAGGGGGAGTGTTATAAAATATAATATATAGTGTGGATGTTCTTATAATTCATGTATTTTTATTTATGAATATATTGTAATCAAGATAGATCCAGATCCGATTTATTCGAAAGTCGGTTATGATTATTAGGAGATATTAGTTATTAGGGCACTTAATTATGTGGCTCTCATATTGTCTATAAATACCCCTATCTAGTTATGAAGAATACAATCTGATACCATTTTCTTCTTTTCTCTCAATCTCTTCTACTATTATTTTCTACTCTCAAATTCCTTTAGGTATTACGATGGGGTTGTAACCGAAAAGTAAGATGACAATTCTGATTTTTGGGGGTGTGTCAACGAAATTGAAGTTTATAATCATGAATATTATCTTTGGTATATATAGGTTCTAAACTTCTAGTTCTAGGCATACACAAAATTCTAAACCTCTATGCTGTCACCCTAATCTTATCATATGAGTTATGGACTACCGCTTACTAACTATTGATATTGTGCTTAATTTGGCCAAATAATAAAACAATTTTTTATTAATAGGTATGCAAGTTGGCATAGGGTTATGCTAGTTTGGCCAAATAATTATTTACCTCCATTTATGGTAATAATGCTCTCTTGCCCTCAATTTTTTAAAACCCTTGTACCATCTTGCACCTGTCCAACATAGGTATCATAATCTCATTAATAAGATATTATTGAGGAAGACATTTAGTCCCTGTGAATTTTTCTTTGCTTAATCTTTTGGTTTCCCTTATCATGACTTCAAATTTCCGTTGATTGGTTTTGTACTGGTAATTGATCCTGTCATGAATCCCAAGCTAAAGCATATGTTTCTGTTTGGTCTCCTCAGACAGATGTTGAAAATGAGGACACTCAGAATGATGTGAAATTGACAGATAATGAAGATAAAGAGTCCCCATCCAGCTTAATGGCTCTCATCAAAGCATACTAGGAAGTAGGTGTTGATGGAGATGAAAAAGCCGCATCTCATATTGAGATGAGGATAACATCAATGGCAAATCAAAAGAATGAACTTATTCAAAGAGTGTCAACTTCATCGGCTGAGGATAACATACAGTCTAATGCCCAAGTAGAAGTCATTGAAAAACTTTTGCTGATGGTGGACAATTTTGATAGAACCAAACAACAAAGTAAAACCAGCAATAGACAAAGAGAAGAAGATTGATGCTAGTTATCAAGGTATATACAAGCAATTTGTTGAGATTATTATGAGGAGTCATCATGTGTCTGTGGTAGCAACAATGGGCAAGCGTTTTGATCCTTTGGTAAGTAAAGCTTGAAAAAGTCAATGTTGATCTTATATATGAATTAACTCCATTTCTTCCTGCTTTTGAAAATAATTTCACCCATTTTACAGAAGATGGATAGGCTTCTAAGCAATTTCATGCATTCTTTTCAAACATGATTGTTACCCTATATTTTGATATGGATCTTGTTATTGTTGTGTAGTTGTTTTCTATTCTATCATGTTTATATATGGTTTTTTATTTAACAGAAATATGATTGTTTATATATGATTTTTTTTGGCAGAATGGAGAATGCAAATTTAAGGTTTGATGGCATCACTTTTCTTACTATGCTCACAGCTTGTGTTCATGGGGGCTTTGTCAATGAAACTTTAGAAGTAATATCCAAAATGCTGAAATATGGATTGCAAATAAGCATCAAATATATATTTTTTAGTAACTAACATATATTGTAAATTGATTGGATTATTGTAAACTATTATATATTTATGAAGGAATTATACTGATTCGATTATTGTAAACTATCAAATATTCATATCTTTACAAAAACAAACTCACTATCTTATACCATCAGAATCTGCAAGAAATTTACCTGAAAAATATTACTAAATTCAAAGAATTTTTTTTAAGATTTTCCTGTGAATCTATTACGTGCTGATTTTTTGATGAATTTTACCTACGGATTTTCCTTTGAATATTTATCTGTAGATTTATAAATCCGCAGAAAAATAAATTCCCACGAATCTTATACCAGGAAAAAAGTCCTAAAAAAATTACCTAAAAAACCGCAGCAAAATTTGCAGGGATATAACTTTTTTTGTAGTGATTATATATACAACTCAAGAAGCATGACAAGAAGAATAAAATAATTAAAAATATTAGGTTAACATTTATAATTGACTATTTTAAGTTTATATTGAGTTTTAGTTTAATCACTTAAGTTTATGGAGTCCCTTAATCTTGACACCATTAATCTAATTTAAAATTTAAATGACAACTCCATAATCAAATGTTTAAATGGTTAACAAAGTATGCTTTAATGGTTATAATCCAAATAATTATACCTGCAATTTAAAAAAATCATTCCTGCAAAAAAAAATAAGTATAACTTCAAAGAATTTAAAAAACATCAATCCACCATACTCAACACAACGTAATACAAAACATCAAATGAAAAAAGGCCCAAAAATAAATACACATAAACCGAAGAAGCATAATAAAATAATTAGAAAATATTGTACATATTTTATATTTATAAATACGATCACATCAACTCAATGGCGAAAAAAGAAACACTGAAGTATGAGTGGAAGATGAAGGAGAGGCATACCATTTTCTAATCATGCATGAAATTATACCAAACTAACCATTGAAAAAGAGTCATCCTTAAAAATATAACAAAACATTAACTGAAACAAGTAGACCTGCAAGTTTAAAATTAGATTCCTCATCAAATTTCAACTGTCAATTCATGATATAAAATACCAAATGAAGTAAAAAAAACCGCAATAATAAATACCCTCACAATAGCTTAATCAGAAATCAATTCACAATGGGTCCGTTTGGTAAAACGATAGAGAAGTACTTTTACCATTTACGAGGTAAATATGTGAAAGAGATTATCTCGTTTTATGAAAAACACTGTTGAACATGCTTTTGGGGTGTTGAGAAACTTTTCCAAACACACCTAACATTTAATGATTCTAACATGCATACGGCATTGCGCTCCTATGTTTAGTAGCAGCCTCCTACCTCTTGTCTCTTCAATAATGTGGCTTTAATTATATTCTATATGACACATAAATACAATTTCTTTATTTTCACTTTCACAAAAAAATTTCAAGTAAAATTGGGATTGGTATGGAGCTAGAGCCGAGGAGGACTATTATGGAAGGGAGGAAAGAGATGCATAACCAATTATGTTCATAGCAAAGGTTGTAATGTGAGAAATTCAAGGTCACCTAAAGCTACAGGCGGGATCAACCCGCGACCTGCCATTTGGGAGTTTCCATCCCACTAGGCAACAAACCTTTGGTCAATAAAAAAACACAACTCTTATGATATTGCTAAAGAAAGAAGGAACTTACGAAACGACAATGTTTATAAAGTTACAACTTCCCACTGCACAAACACAACCTATGACTGATGAAGCCATAGGCAATCATTGTCATAGGGATCTCCATGAGCTTTTAAAAACAGAAGAAAACAAAAAAAAATAACTCTGCACACTCCCAATAATATTAGATGGTATAAACCCAAATACCATTTTTTTCAAACCTAATGCCCCGTTTGGTACGTGAAATTGATTTTAGTGGAACTGGAATTGGAAGTGAGATTAAAAGTATGTTTGGTATGTTGGAAAAAGTAAGGTATTATTTTAATTAAATATTTATATTTATAAGGTAAAAAGACTAATATATCCTTCTAAAATTAAAAAAAAAAGATCTGAAGCACCATCGTCCCATCACGTCGTCCCATCACCAGCACAGTCACTGTCGATGGAGAAGAAACCTTCAACGATGGAATTGTGATATGGGATGGTTCAACGATGCAATTCCATTCACATCTGGGAGCAGGAGGTCCCTATGTAGCTCTCTCCTTCCATATGGCGACATGGGGATGTAGATCTGTGTCTCTCTCCCTCTCTTTCCCCAGATCTGCAACATTCTGGCATTATCCATATGCGCTGATGGAGGTCCAAGCTTCCAAATCTGCAACATTCTATCTAGATTTGACAGAGGTCCAAGCTTTTTTTGTTGAAACTACAATGGCATTGTTGCTTCACATTTGAAATCCTTTGTGAGGATACTTATCAAGTATGTGGTTAGTCAACAATCCTAATTTCATTTACACAAACACACACAGAGGATCTTGGAGCATCGGAGAAGATGAGTTACAGCGGTTGTCGTGTTCTCCAGAAATAATGCGGTGACCTTGAAGGGAACATTATTTTAATTAAAAGTATGAGTTGCAGCGAACGAAGGCGTCGTGGGTTTTTCACCGAAGAGATGGAGTGGGAGGCACGGACAATGAAGGTTGAAGGCTCATAATTGATGGCGATTGCAGTGGCTAGATATCTATGAAGCTGGAATTGGGTTCCTACCTGAGGCATGTGGAAGTGTCACTTCCATTATTTGATGGAATTAACAATTCCATGGAACCCACTTCTGGTTTCCACCCCAATTCCAGTTCCAGCCTCTTGATTCCATGCTACCAAACATACCATAAATATTACATCCCACTTTATTAGAATATTTCCTTACTTATTTTTTAATTTTTTAAAATCCAAAATATTAGAATTGAAATAGAAGAAACTCCAAATAATAGAAGGGTTGACGAAGTGACCAAATCAAAGTGAAAGGATTGGAAAGTGACAAAAAGAGAGTGCAGAAATCACAAGTTAGAGAATAACCACAACTTTTCAAGAATTCAACAATCGAATACAATTTCACTAATGTCAAGAATACAAGTTTAATGGTAAATTCAGTTGACTCACAATGAACAATCCCCTATCAAAGGAGATAAGTGTATGTCATTCAACTCTCTCAAGTTCTAAGGCAATGTGTTTCACTCAAGTTCCACCTATCATAACTTCACTACCATAGGCTTGTCTAGCTTTTAAACCATCAACTCTTATGCAACATGCAATGCACAAATCAAAAGGACTTTTACGTAGGTTGTAATAGGGTTAAGGTAAGAAAAGAAAGGGTATAAAGAAAAGGGAAAATAAATGAATATTTTAGCAGATCAAAGAGCATCAATAAGCAATATGGGATAGAATGCATGTGCCACCAATAGCATAAGATGAAATGCAACAATCTCACAAGTATAAGGTGGTTTTTTAATTTCCTTTTCTTCTTTTTTCCTTTTTCTTTTTCTCTCTCTGTTTTTCAATATAAGGTGTTTTTCAAGCATAATAAAATAATTAGAAGTGACATTAGGAGATCAAACTATTCCACAAGTGGCAAAGTTTATATCTTTAAGATCAATTATACAAAAAGATGGTGAAACTGACAATGATGTTAATCATAGCTGGATGGTGTAAAACAAAGTATACTATTAGAGTTATTTGTAATTTAAAAGTTTATCGCACCACAATAAGGCCAACAATGGAATATGGTAGTGAAAGTTAAGCTAAAAGAAACATGAATTTAAAGTGGGGTAGATAAGATGATGAAGCTAAGATGGATTTGTAGCCATACTAAAATCGGTAAGATTCATAATGTTGAAATACATGGACAAGTTGGAGTGGCGTTTATTGAGGAGAAAATGGTAGAAAATCATTTGAGGTGATTCAAACATGTTCAGAGGAAACCATTGGAGGCCGGTGAGAAGGATTGGTCAAATAGTACGAAATCCTCTGAAAAGATGTGGAGAAAGACTGAAAGGCATACTCAATAAGGTTATAAAGAGATATCTATTGGCAAATAATTTATCCAAATATAAACATAATGGCAGCTTATAATCCATGTAGCCAACCCCACACAGTGGGATAAAGCTTTATTGATGATGATGATGATGATGATGGTGTTTTTGTTGTAATGCTTTGTCTTTAGTACTATTTTAGGCAAAGAAGCAAGAATCATGTCCACCCAGAGTAACTCCCTTCTCCCCTTTCCTACGGCCACCAAATGTACCCTTAATATTGATTACAAACAAGCTTAGCTACTAGATCAGGTTATTTTTTTTCCGGGCTTCTTGGTCAGCATCTTTTTTTTAATGCTATATGTTCGATACGGTGTTTCGAAAGAGACAATGAACACTAGAAGATATCTTAGATGGTAAAGGTGAGTTGAGGTATACATAGCAAAGTAGAGTTTAAATCCTCCTCATCAGTGACGGACCTAAGACTCTGATTCAGTAGGTGTAAATTATTTTTTGAGAAGATAAGTGTGACTTATTCTTAATATATTTGAAAATAATTTGAGCAAAAATTTAATGGGTTCAAAATTAGCAAATGAATAAGTGTAAAATAAATCACATAGTACTCATATATACCTAATTTTCTGAAAGTCAACGCACCCCCTCAACTCAATATAGGTCCGCCATTGCTCCTCGTAACCAAACAATAACAAAAAACAATTAGCAGCTCTCAAGTAGATTGCCATTTCAGATAATCACATACATTTATATCCCAAAGTGATCTCATCACTAGCAAGAAACCAAACAATGTCCTCAACACGAAATTGAGCAGATTACAAGACCGAACTCTTTTTTTTTTAGCCAACTATCATTTATACAAAAAGAAGACATGAAAAAAGGAACCAAAACGTACCTTACTATCATGTTTAAATAAATAAAGGAAAAACAAGTAGGAGAAGAGGCTTCAAACCTTGTGCTGAAGGGACTGAAGAAAGTAGAGCCCAAAGTACTATACGTATGGAAAAGAAATTCATAATCAATAGTAAGAGTTAATTCAAGGAACTCTTCAAAACAGTGATAATTGGATTCCACTAAAATTAAAGTGGTTACATTCCTGAGCTCATGATTCTCATTAATCACCTTGACAATTTGAGCAGAATCAGACTCCACTACTACCTTTTTAAAGCCCATCTCCAAGGCCAGCTTCATGCCTTCTATAATTCCCCAGATCTCTACTGCTCTCGCATTGCAACGCCCTAGATTACAGGAAAACCCTCTTAGCCACTCCCCCTGATCTCCTCTTAAAAGCCCTCCACAACCTGCTTCTCCTGACGCCCTCACAGCTCCATCCGTATTAACCTTGCACCACCCTTCATCTGACTTTGACCAGACGACCCATTATATCTCATTTAGCTTCTCTTGGTCTAGATTTTCATTCCATTTTTTCCCATACTGAGACATAAATTGCAGAATTTTCTGTTCCACATCCAGCGGTCTTCTAAAATCCTTTTCATGTATCTGTGAATTCCTCCATCGCCATAACATCCAGCATGTTACTGTGAATTTCTCATACCAGTCCAATTCTTCTGTCTTGGTTGGTTTCCTCAAAAGGTTCCATCTACTCCAGTTCTTCAAATCCCACCTGAAAAACTTATCTTCCATGTCTTTGTCAATAATTTTCTGCCACACAGCCACAGCCCAAGGACAGTTTCTCAGCACATGAATAGTGTCCTCACGTTCATTTTGGTATAGGGGCAAATGTCAAATTCTCCTCCCCATTTACTTGTTCTGGCCTTAGTAGCGATCCTGTCATGCAGAACCAGCCACATGAATGTGCGAATATGTTCTGGCACTCTCAGTTTCCAAACAGTTTTCCAGACTTTGTTATGCGTTCCCTCATTCTCCTTTCTGAGCATTTATACACTGATGCTGTGGAGAATTCTCCATTAGCATTTAATCTCCATATAGTTCTATCAGGCTTTTCCTCTGAGACTGGGGTGATCATATTACGGATGATGTTCCCAACATTTTCCGGTATGCTATTCTTCACCTCAGTCAGATCCCAGTTTCCTTCGTTGTCCATTAGATCTCTCACTTTCATCTGCTTGTTAATTTCTTCTCCGTTTAGCACAAATCTCAGCAGCGGGCCCTCAGTATTCATCCATCTATCAGTCCAGACATACGTTGTCCTTCCGTCTCTCACCTCCATTGCGATGTTTTCTTCTATTCTTGGCCACAAGTGTACCAGTTCCTTCCACAGTTTTGAGTCCCCTGATTTCGCCTCTAGCTCTCCTTCCTGCTGAGCTCCTCTCCCATATTTCCCTCTCAGCACCTGCACCCAAAGGTCATTTGGGCAGGTTCTCATTCTCCATAGTAAATTGATTAGAAATGCCTCATTTATCTCTTTTAGGGCCTTGATATTAGCTCCTCCGTCCATTTTTTGTTCTCCCCTTGTTCCCCCCATATGAACTTCCTTTGAGTCTTTTCCAAATCATCCAGAACATTCCGGGGTAATTTGTCATGTTGCATTGGGTAAAGGGCCATTGGCCCTACAACTGATCTCACCAAGGTAAGTCTCCCTACTAATGACAAACTCTGCGCTTTCCACCCACTTAGCTTCTTCTGTATCTTTTCTATGATTCCTTTAAATTTCTCCTTTCTTCTCCTAGGAAACACAATTTCCGCCCCTAAGTACCTCCCAAGCTCCTCCACTTCTCTGAAGTTGCATCTACCACAAATCTCCTTTCGTATGTGCTTTTTCACATTGGAAGAGAAAAAGATTTGCGTTTTCTCTCTGCTAACAGAATGTCCAGAGATTTCGCCAAATTCCTGCAAACATAACAA
>JANTPZ010141730.1:0-14414 GCA_025593235.1 Vachellia pachyceras | reverse complement strand
TCCAAAATGGAGTGGGAATAGAGAAGAAATGATCTTTTAATAAATCTCACATAAAAGGATTAAGGGCTAAGATTAAGTCTTAGCAATTAAGTATAATCCAAGGGTGGAAAATGTGCCACACATATGACAATTTCTAAGCTCTCATTGGTCCTTCAAAAGTGAGTAATAATGGCTGTAACTAAGGGTGAAAAATCTGGTTGGTTTAACCAAACTGGATCCCATTCGGTTACTTTTACCGATTACACTTTTTACCGGTAAATCTTTTTCTACCTTTTTGGAGATATTTTCTTCCTCATTTAATCTCCACATTTTCCTCTTGACTTTGGAAAATTTATTATCCCCAAAATACCCCTTGACTTGCTCAAATTTTACAGGATAATTTTATCCTGCCCAAAACCCCTGAAAATGAGCAATTGGAGGGCAAAATTCTTTTAGGGCCTTGAAAAATACTACATTTTTCACTGATTCTCTAACCTTTTTTCTTTTCCCAACATGCCCTCTAGATTGTCCAAAATTAATTTTTGAAATAAATTATATTTCAGTAATTTTCGGGTCTTTGTCCCGATTTTCGGGGAAATCACCTTAATCGTACACTGGGTATAATTTTATTAAATACTATAAAATTTACTGGATTTTTCCATATTTTGTCTCAATTTTTTGAGAGCTCCTGATACCTTAAATAATTATTTTTTCCCTTTTTCGCCCTTCAAAATTATATAGACGGAAATCTAGTCCGAATCTGGAAAATCCGTGATTCATGATTGTGATCAGTGAGTCGAGCTCTGTCTATTGGGCATCCAAAATTTTTTTGTTAATAGTTGACTTTTGACTTTGACTTTTCAAATAACCAAAATGCCCTTGCATTTTCTCATAATTACCATTTTGCCCTTACTTTCTCTATTTTTCCAAAATTCCCATTTTTACACTTACTTTTAAAACTAAAAGACCTTTATGCCCATGGTGTTTTGTTAAATGACATATGGGTCCCTTTCCAGAGGGTCACCCATCCTCATATTACTCTAGGACGACCACGCTTAACTTTGGAATTCCTACGAAACTCCACACACCAGGTCAGATCTAACTTTACAACTTCCGACCCATAACCTTCCTTTCTTTATGAACTGTCTATCTCTAGGTTCTAATTTATTTCCTAATTATCGGACTAGCATTTAATTCAGCTATTAAAGAAATTATGGATATTACATGCTTGCTTCCTATTGGCACTCATAAAGTTGTAATTATTGGCTGCACTTGGGGTAAAAATCTGGTTGGAACTTTGGTTAACTAACCAAACCAATTTCCTTTCAGTTACTCCTACCGTTACACTTTTTACCGGTAAACATAACTTTATTCCGATAAATTTTTCTTTACTTTTCTGGAGATATTTTATTCATCTTTTAATCTCCATAATTCATTTACTAATATGGCAAAATATTTCTCCGAAAATATCCCTGAAATTCATCCAAAAATAACAGAGTAATTTTATCCTGCCAAAAATCCCTAAAAAATGTATTTCCGACAAGCAATTAACTTTTTGGGCATAAAAATTTCTATAATTTGCACTAATAATCTAGCCTTTTTCCTTTCATCAAATTTCCCTCTTGATTGTCTAAAAATAATTTTTGAATAAAATTTTATTTTCAGGATTTTCGGTCATTTTCGGCATTTTTCCCTTCTTTGTGGGCATTCGCCTTAATCGTATATTGGGCAATAATTTTATAAAATATTATAAAGTTCACTTTATTTTTCTATACCTGAACTCAATGATTAAGGTCTCCTGATGCCTTAAATAATTATTTTCGGCCATTAAATCTTCAAAATTCTATAAATAAAATTCTAGGCCAATTTCAGCAATATGTCAAATCGCTGTTAATCAGTGAGTTCTGCTCTATCTTTTGGGCATCTATAACTTTTTTTGATATTTTGGTCAAATGTTGACTTTTTGACTTTGACTTTGTCAAATGACCAAAATGCCTTTACACTTTCTCTTGATGACTAAAATGCCCTTACAATGTCTAACTTTTCGTAATTCCCATTTTGCCCTTGGCTTTTTCGCCCTTGATCTTTTTGTGTAATGACATCTAGGTCCTTCCCAGAAAATCACCCATCTTTACATTACTTCAGGGTGAGCACGCTTAACTGCGAAGTTCTCATAAAATTTCTCCTGCTGAGCTAGGTCTGACTTTGGGTTATTCAGCCCATCGGCATCATCTTTTTCGTGCTTTATATCGATGGACTATAACTTGACTTTTGACTACTGGTTTGACCCTTTTTATCCAATGACCATATTGCCCTTAGTCTTTATACTTAATGACATTTATGTCCCTGGCTTACATTCTCAATAATTTCAAAGCCTTGGGACAAAATTGACCAGGGTCTCTTTGGTCTATTGGCATCTTCTCTTTCTGTACTTTTATTTCTGGGCCTTATCTTATCTCATAACTATTCGTTTGACCTCTATTTCAGTTTACAGTAAAGGGTGGATATTACAGAATGCCACATCTATGTACTTTCTAAATCATAGTTGATACTTTCTAAGCCGTATTTGCTCAATACGGTTTAGAAGGACAAACTTCTACATCATTCAAATGAGCCCTATGTGTAATATCCACCATTTTCTGTAAATAGAAATAGAAGCCAAATCGATAGATATGAGATAAGACAAGGCACAGAAATGAAAGTACAGAAAGAGAAGATGTCAATGGACTAAAAAGACCTTGGTCAAATTAGTCCTAAGGCTTTGAAATTACTAAAAATGTAAGCCAAGGACATAAATGCCATTAAGTAAAAAGACCAAGGGTAATATGGTCATTTGATAAAAAGAGCCAAACTAGTATTCAAAAGTCAAGTTAGAGGCCACGGATAGAAAGTATAGAAAAAGTTGATGATGTTGGGCCGAAAGTCGCAGAATCAGATTTGGCCTGGTGGATGAAAGTCGGTAGGAACTTTAAAGTTAAGCGTGCTAGCCCTGGAGCAATCTCAGGATGGGTGACCTACTAGGAAGTAGGTCATTACACATAAGATCAAGGGCGACAAAGTTAAGGGCAAATTGGGAATTATGAAAAGTTAGACTGTATTAGGGCATTTTGGTCATTAAGATAAAGCATAAGGGCATTTTGGTCATTTGACAAAGTCAAAAAGTCAACTGTTGACCAAAATATCAGAAAAATTCACAGAGGTCCAAAAGATAGAGCAGAACTCACTGATTGACAGAGATTCGACGGATTGTTGAAAATCAGCCTAGAATTTTATTTATAGAATTTTGAAGATTTAATGGCCGAAAATAATTATTTGAGGTGTCAAGAGACCTTAATCAGTTAAGATTAGGCATAGAAAAATAAAGTGAATTTTATAGTATTTAATAAAATTATTGCCCGATGTACGATTAAGGCGATTTCCCCGAAAATCGGGAAAAAGACCTGAAAATCCCCAAAATATAATTTATTTCAAAAATTAATTTTAGACAATCTAGAGGGTATTTTGGGAAAAGAAAAAGGGCTAGAGAATCAGTGAAAAATGTAGAAATCTTCAAGGCCCTAAAAGTATTTTGACCTCCGATTGCTTGTTTTCAGGGGTTTTGGACATGATAAAATAATCCTGTAAAATTTGAGGAAATCAAGGGGGTATTTTGGGGATAATAAATTTTTAATATTCAAGAGGAAAATATGGAGATTAAATGAGGAAGAAAATATCTCCATAAAAGTAGAACAAGATTTATTGGAATTAAGTTACTTTTACCAGTGAAAGTTGTAATCGGTAGAAGTAACCGAATGGTAACCGGTTTGGTTAGTGTAACCAAGGTTTCCAACAGATTTTTTCTTCCATGTGCAGCCATTATGACACCTTTATGAAGATTAATATGAATATAGCATGTGGGTTAAGTGGTGGAATATTCTCAACCTGTAGATTAAAGTTGTTGAAGTAAGGATAAATCCTTACCATCCATCAATTTGTGAGGAATTTTATTAAACAATCCCCTTCCATTTACTTCCATATTGCCGTCATCTTCCACCCCCAAGGTTGAGAGCATTTCACGCCATGAACAAGAGAGGAAGAGAAGAAAAGCTTCATGAAATCCTAAGGTAAGAGGACTTACCCTTCAAGTATATACATATTCTTGATCCTTGTGATCTCTTCTACCTTTTCCATGGTTTAGAATTTTGATTAAACTCCTCTTTCCCAAGATTCAAATTTTGTGTTCTTGAGAGAAAAAGTTAGAAAGAGAGGATTTAGAGCCAATAATCATGTGCAAAAACACTCCTTGTGTTATAAGGAGAGTTTGGCATATATATTGTGATTGTTTGGTGGTTGTTTGTTGATTTTGCAAATTTTGGAATTCAAAACCCTAAGGGGTTATGCTGCCAAAATTTTTATGGAATGAGGGAGAGTTGAATTTAAGTCATATTATCCATGGGAATGAGTTTAATGATGATAGATACCATGGAAACTTGAAAAAGAATCACTTTCCTTCCATTTGTGAATTTTCGTGCAAATCTGGAAAGTGGACAAAGGAGTGTTGCTTTGATGATTTTAATGTTTCCAATGGCTTTAAAATGATGTTTTGTGTAGGATATAAGTGAGCACAAGTTTTGGAAAGCATGGGAAACCAATAAGACAAGTTTAAGTGCTCTAAGGTTTATGTAATTCAAGGGGAAGTTTAAGGGAGTTTTACATTCATTTTTATGATGGTAATGGCTTGTGTTTAATGGCCATAATGTTATGAATTGTGTAGGCAAAAGTTTAGTGCAGGGATTAATTTTACAAATGGTCAAGAAAGAGTGACACATCCAATGACAAAAAGGATTCTGATTGACTTGGCCATCGCTACTGGGGAAAAGATTTCATCATAGTCAACACCATGAGTTTGTGTGAATCCTTTTGCAACCAGTCTTACCTTGAAGACACTGACTTTGCCATCCATGTCGGTTTTCTCTTTAAAAACCCATTTGCACCCAATTGTTTAAACACCTTCAGGTGGGTCAATCAAGGTCCATACCTGATTATCATACATGGATTACATTTCAGACTTAATGGCATCTAACCACTTGCCAGAGTTTGGTCCTACTACGGCCTCTTGATTGGTGGTTGGCTCATTGTGTTCAATGAGCAACATATCAAGACTCCCAGTAACCAGAAATCCATATCTCTGAGGTGGTTGTCGTGATCTATCAGACCTTCATAGGCATTGTGTTGCTTGAAAAGGCTCAACAACATCTTGTGTGTCTTCTCTATCTTCCATTTATGATTCTGTGGTGTCTTGAGATTCTCAAACTTCTTCGAGATGCAATTTGCTCCCACTGGTTCTTTTAGAGATGAACTCTATTTCTAGAAAGACACCATTTCAAACAACAAACACTTTGTGTTCGGTGGGATGATGACATAGTATCCCTTCGTTTCCTTGGGATACCCCACAAAAAGGCATTTGGAGCATCTGGTTCGATAATTTATCAGAGGCCTGCTGTTTAGCATAGACCTCACATCCCCAAATCTTGAGAAAAGACAAGATTGGTTTCTTTCCAGTCCATATCTCATATGGTGTCTTTTCAACTGCCTTAGATGGAACACGATTTAGTGTGAACGCAGCTGTTTCCAGCGCATGGCCCCAAAAGGAAGGTGAAAGATCTGTTTGACTCATCATAGATCGAACCATATCTAATAGAGTTTGATTCCTTCTTTCAGAAACTCCATTCCATTGTGGGGTTCCTGGAGGAGTAAGTTGTGAGATTATCCCACAACTCCTAAGATGGTCAACAAACTCTTGGCTCAAATATTCGCCTTCTCGATCAGATCGAAGGCCCTTAATTGTCTTGCCAAGTTGGTTTTGCACTTCATTTTGGCATATTTTGAACATTTCAAAAGATTCAGATTTATGTTTCATTAGATAAACATAACTATATCTACTGAAATCATCTATAAAATTAATGAAGTATAAATAACCTCCTCTGGTAGGCGTATTTAGTGGCCCACATACATCTATATGTATGAGGCCCAATAAATCAGTGGCCCTCTCACTATGCCTAGTAAAAGGTGTCTTAGTCATCTTTCCCAATAAACAAGATTCACATGTGTCAATTGATTGAAAATCAAATGAGTTAAGAAATCCATCTTGATGGAGTTTAGAAATGCGTCTCATTTATATGGCCTAGACGACAATGCCAAAGGTTGGTTGGATTTAAATCGTTTGATTTAATCCTTTTGATAGTTATGTTATAGATATTTCCATTATTAGGATGTCCCACTTGGCATAACTAATTCATAAGTGCTTATGGTTAAAGCAGCAACTCTTGCTCTATTTTCAGTGCGTAGGTCCACATCCCATTTCTGAGGATGGACATCTTAGTGACAGCGATTAGAAAGCCAGATAACCCAAGCCAAGTTCGAGGGGAACCAGTCTAGGAAAATATTTTCAATAGTCTATTGAAGCTCAGATTCAATCTATAGTAGCTGATAACCCAAGCCATCGGCATCAACTTTTTCCGTACTTTCTATCCGTGGTTTCTAACTTGGTTTTTGACTATTGGTTTGGCCTCTTTTATCCAATGACCATATTGCCCTTGGTCTATATATTTAATGACATTTATGTCCCTGGCTTACATCCTTGGTAATCTCAAAGCCTTAGGACTAATTTAACCAGGTCTTTTTGGTCCACCGACATCTTTTCTTTTTGTACTTTTATTTCTGGGCCTTGTCTTGTCCCCTAACTAACGATTTGGCCTCTTTGTTAGTTTACTGAAAAGGGTGGATATTACACTTTGGCCGTAGAATCTCATTTCTAGACCTACAACACCTCATGAGATAGTAGCCACCTTATGATCTTACTGTATTTTTCTTCAGCATTATATTTATAAGCTGTATTCTCTACTTTACTAGGACCTAGAAGAAGCTGCAAAATTTCCATCCTTGTCACAGCTGTGACAGCTACGAGAAAAATTTACACCTATGACCATGCAGATGGTTGATGGGATTGTGGGTCATGGTCTAACATATGAATTCATTATCGACAAGGATGACGTGAAACAATTCCTATCGCTAGAGGACCTAGATATAACATAGCTTCAGTTTGCAATCTTGTAAGTTTTTTATATTCCTATCTTCAATTGATGATGTCAGTTTTTAGGTTTTATATAATTCACTATTTCCTTTATTATATAACTCTTTAATAGGACCATCCACAATATTTTTGTTGAATTTTCTAGAACACAACAAAGAGTTACAATTCTCTATAACATAGGGTGCATTATGTTGGGAGCACAATAAGAGCAGACATTAATCCAAAACTGTGTTACCTAGCGCCAATAATTGAAAGGTATGAAATTATAGTTATCCCTTTAACACATTTAGCTGAATTGGTAATAATTAAAATGTTTTGCTAACATTTTCATTTATATGTGCTGTTGTAGTCATCATTGGAGTCTTTGTGTTATCTTCCCTCTCGTGAATACTATGTATTGGTTTGATCCGTTGGCTGGCAAAAAGGCAGGGGGTGACCAAAAATACGTCTTTGATACGTAAGTTTTTTATTTGTAAATCATTGCTTTTAACGATGATTAAATATGTTTTTTTTCATATGTAACTATTGTCAATTCAATCGCAGTGCACTCAAGACATACCGATTTATGGGCGGTAAACGTGAAGGTAGAAATAAAACCACATAGTGGTATTATCTAAAAGTAAGTACTTTGACTTTAAGTTCTTTCATTGAAAGTCGTTTTATCCCTTTATACATTTTAACAATATGTTTTTTATCTTTAGTGCCCTCAACAATCAAGCAATACTGAGTGCAGGTTTTATGTCATCAGTTACATGTATAGTATTATTCAGAATGGATTGATTAGAGATTTAGAAGATGTAATACGTAATTTATACTACTACAAAAGGTACATTTTACGCCCTATTTTTAACCCAATTGGCGGCCTTTCTTAGGTGGTGTATATTTGAGGAGAGTAGAAAGTTAGGGCTTATGGCACCCTATATCATAAAAGGCGCTCTAGGTATCCTACAACGCCCTATATTATTCAAGATAGGGTGTCGTAGGCCATACTTACGGCGCCCTATCTTAAAATATAGGGCGTTGTAAGTTGTACTCTACGGCGCCCTATATTACAAGATAGGGCGCCATAGGGTTACAAAACCCTAAACTCCTAATCCTTCTTTACTGTTTGTGCAACTAAAAGCCACATCTTACGACCTGCATCAGTCAATACATTCAGTCCTGAGGTAAGCATAAGTCGCGGTTCACTGAATCCTCTGCCCAAACACTAAGTCTCTGTTGCTACATGAACAGAGCATCTCTCTGGGCCATTACAACATCTGCAACATAAAAAAACCATCAGTAAAAGAGATTGAAAAGTGGGAGCTCAATCTCCAACCAAAAACTAATAGTCTAGTAATACCACGTCCAGATCAAACTCGGTGTTACTAAAAAAAGTAAGGCAATAGAACAAACAGGTAGTAAGTATGTAAATGATCAGTCATAACCTTGGGGGCATCGTCATGCCGAAGGAAATAAAATAACAAATCCAAGTAAGCTAAGTAGGAAAAATAAAAAAGAGATGAGATTAAACCTGTACAGACGGTCGATAAAGGCAATTATCGGCGGTGGAGATCGCAGTTGCTGCAGTGTTGATAGTATAAAAAGTATTGTCAACGGGACGGTGATCCCCGTTACCGCATCTCATGTTGGCCAACTAATTTCTCATTAGCTTGGAACGATCAAAATCCTAGAACGAAATAGAAGAAACCAAATCCAAACAGAAAAATAAGAAGGAAGAGGTTTGAAGGCGTGAATTAGAGAGCAAGCAAGTGAAGGAGGAGGATTCAGTGAGGGGGAGAGAAATGGGAATGAAGAGGGTAAATATTGAGGGAGGAACCGTCTGAACAGGGTGCCTAAAGTGTAGATGCGAATTTTAAATGACTTTTGGCACCCTACATCAATATAGGGCGCTAAAAGGCACCCTTTTGGCGCCCAACCTCAGTATAGGGCACCAAAGGGTGCCTTTCGGCGCCCTATATTCAAGATAGGGCGCCAAAAGTCAGCCTTTATGCACCCTATATTTAATATAGGGTGCATAAAGGCCCGTCTCCGTTCTTATAATTTCAAAAATGACACCGCCTTCATTTTTTACTCCCTTTTTTAAAAAAAGGAAGCGAATTTCAGTAGTAAAACTATACTCTGTAGTAGTGTTATCAAATATTGATGAGTTACTTGGTTAGTTTGATGAATTTGGATTGGTCTAATAATTTTTTTTAAATTTGTATATTTTTTATAATGACGATACTTACTTGGCTAATAACATTGATTTGATTAGAGATTTGTTGGCTAAACGTCTCCTTGACTTGTAAATAATGCTTATTTCTTCAAGGTATTCATATAGTTTTAACTCTTGAAGTTAACTTTTATAGGGTTAATTAGATTGATGAATTGTGTTTCTCTACCACAAATGTACCTTTGCTCAGTAAATGAGACAATGACTTTTGTTTTTAACTCATATATGTTTATTATGTCTGGACTTGATCTGGTGTACAAAATGAAATTACCTACTGCTGAATCAGATGTATATAGTAAATGGGTTAAATAAAATTGAATAGAATGTTTTTTTTAAAAAAAACAGTTGCATATGCGCCCTATATTGGAGTATAGGGTGCCATAGGCAACACCTACGGCGCCCTATATTGCACTATAGAGCATTGTAGGCAACACCTACGGCACCTTTTATGATATAGGTTGTCGTAGTACCTAACTTTGTACCCCCCTCACATATACGCCCCCTGAGAAAGGGCACCAATTGGGTTAAAAATATGGCGTAAAAAGTACTTTTTGTAGTAGTGTTTGTCAATACTTCCACTAAAACTCAAGTTTTTCGGGAACTGTTGAATTGTGAAGATTGAACCAGATGAACGATACTCGAGTGTTCCTTGATAGAACTTGAGTATTGTCAACACTTCTTTCATAACTCGAGTTTTCTTGAAAGTGTTGAGTTTTGAAAAACTAATTGAACTCTCAATACTCAAGTATTGTGATCCATACTTCGAGTATTATCAATACTTTGTAACATAACTCAAGTTTATATGAAAATGTTGTGTTTTAAAACTATATTTTCATGTGCAGTACTTGATTATTAGAATACTAAACTCGAGTGTTGTCAACACTTCCATCAAAACTCAAGTATTCATTGAAAGTATTGTGACAATGCATTCCAATACTCGAGAATCATGATAAACAAGTTTAAAGCATGATTCCTACAAAAGGTAAAACATATTTTGTTATCAACAACACATGCTATCAACAAATAATACATGATTTATATTTAATCTCTTTTAAATCCCCATCATATATTTAAAATACCACTAATTGGACTAAATATTGATTTAATGCACGATATTAGTATCTAATATGTCTCAATAGTACATGTAGATTATTATAAACTAAACCATATGTTAATTTACATTGTATTTGATAAGGAAAATAGCCAAATTAAATGGTCCAGCACATCAAGGGAAAACCTAGACCTAGAGTCCAGCATTTGCAAAAGTACCATGAGCCTAGTAAAATTGTGCAAAAATGCCTATGATGTGTATTTTTGTACACTTTTCTTGACCTACATGTTTTGATAAATGGTCAATGTTGGTTGACTTAACATTCGTATTCATGCATGCTTTTGCACCTAAGAAAAGTTTACGGTGTTCGATAGATGCTCAGGTTCAAATACTTCATTGGAAGATTTACACCATAACCAAAAAAGAAAATTCTTAAATGTTAAAGTGAGTCTCAATCATGTTTATGAAAAACGGAGCGATAATTTCAAAAAGGAAGCAAATAGTTAATACATGTTTATGAAAAACTAAAACCGCCATCCTGCCTTAACAAGAGGATGAATTATGTAATAGCTTGAAGAAAACAAAAAATGGAGAGCCTTCATAACACTTTTAGATTCTTAAGCTGCTGCACAAGCTGGCGCTGTTCCTGTAACTTTAGGTTTGATATTGGCACATTTAGCAGTAACTTCAGCTCCACTGAATGTAAGGTTAATGTTTTTAAGTTCAACATTGTCACATGGTACTCCGCTACTACAAATAAGAACTACTCCTTCTTGAGCTTGAGAAGTGCCTTGAATGTTTGTAAAACTCACATTGCTTATCTTTATCTTTGACGGAGTCTAATTCATTTAAAGCATGAAAAACAATAGAGATCAAAAAATTTGAGTAGCCACTAATACATGGAAAAGAAATGAGGAGAGTTTGAAATTCACATACCGATTTGTCACATTTATTTGATGGGCAATATTCTTGGTCTATGATCACAGGGTTCTGCACATCATTCATAATAATATTTTCAAAATGCATATCAGATACAGTAATTGCCCCACGAGTGCCAGGCCATGTCTTGATCCTTACACCATTCATTGTGTTAGATATTGTGCAGTTTTTTACTTTGACGTCTGACACAGGTTTTTCATTGTCATATCGTCCAAGGCTTCCAACACTAATGCCATGACCAGGTCCGCAAGTCACATTTATCACGGTTATGTTTGTGTTACCATCACCTATTGAGACACAGTCATCTCCCGTTGCGATATTAGTGTTTGCAACAGTTACTCCGTGTGATCTTCCAATATGGATTCCATCAGTGTTTGGGCTATCTCCAGGTGCACTGATTTTAAAGCCATCAAAATTGATATTGTTACAAGAAAGAACATTGACGTGGAAGTTTTTGCTGTCTTTTGAAGTTATTCCCTTGATATATGAATTGTTGATGAAGTTGAAACCAAAGTTCTATTCAAATCAAAGGAAAATCTTGTTAGTATAATTGGTGAAGTGCACCAGCTAGCGATAAAAACAATCCACCATTTCATATTTGAATTACACTCTACTTTCAATCATTCGATCGATCAACAAACTAAATTTGAAATAAAGGATCGATAATACCACACTTGCTGATAGGAAAATTGAAGATTCTTTTCATTGATCAGAAGTTTCACAAATATAGGGATTGATTTAGTTCACTTCCTATGTGTGTTTATATTTTCTTGACAAAAGAGAAATAAAGAATATGGGAAAATATGTGTAAGGTGTAGTAATAGGTAATAAAATAGAAATGCATGATGATGCACCCCTAAGAAAAAGTACACTCAATCCATATTCATCCTGTCATATTTCAAATCAAATAGTCTATTAGTTTGTGCTAACGACTGAAAGAAGCGCATATACAATCCGTTGCATATAGTTCTTGGATCATACTTCTCTTCTAATCACTAGGTCGATGGAACATTAAATTTTGGAGAAATAAAAAACAGGGAAAATAATAATATGATTTCATACAGGACTTTTTATGTTAATTACCATGGTAGGCCAATCACATTTTGAATTATGTGCACAATCATTTGCTTTCCATGCAGTTGGACCTTGGCCGTCAAAAGTTCCAGTGCCAGATAATGTGAAGGCATTCACATATCCTATTTTAACCCATTGGTCTGCCTCTTTTAGTGCGTCAGGGTTTGCTGGTGCTTGAATAAGACCATCAACTTGTAACTCAAGAGAAGGAGCCTTACATGGTCCTTTCAGATCCACCGCATTCATCAAGTAAGTTCCTGCACCAACCAAAATTTTGCTAGCATCTGTGGCAGCACATGCATCGGACCATGCTTTTGTGAGAGCCTTCAAGAACAAAACACAAACTTGTCAACGAATAATGAATATTAAGGATTCTTGGGTTAAAACATCAGAATTATGTGTTCTTCGTGCATTCTAATGACATTTTATGGCATTACCTCAGTTATATCTCCATTAGGTTTCCCCCCATAGCTAGCTATATTGAAGTTTTTTGCTTGAGCTATAATAAAGGAACCGATAAAGTACCAGGTGCATATGGTAATTCTGGATTTCTTGTACATCGTGACTATTTCCTTCTTTATTATGGCTTCTCCTATTTCTTTGTTGTAAATGCAATTCCAAAGATATGATCAAAATCCATTTGGTATCAAGCTATTTATAATTACAAAACATACAGAACATATAAATAGTCAAAAAGCTAAAAGTACTTAGAGACTATTAAGTTACCAAAATAGATCAAAAGAAAGATGGCCATTCAAGCTATGAATGCGAAAAACTTTAGGGTGTAAAGACCCGTGATTTTCAATTCGTGTCTCATTAAATGGTTTGACTTTCTATTTGTGAATGCTCCCACAATAGCTACTTCTATTTATGTAGTTACTGCAATATAGCTAATAAAGCAAAAATAATTGTTTTCTCCCGATTAATTACGTAATCCTCCCTGTCATATCATTTGAAACTAATAAAAAATTTAAATAAAATAACCTCAACCGGAGACAGTTGGATCACGTACAAGATGTACCATCCTAAATTTTAATTATAAAATTATTATTATAAGATAATTATATTGCAATAATTGGAAAGTTTTCTTGATGTTATTTGAGTAATATAGATTTTCTCAAATTCTTTTAATAAAATAAAATGAAATGAAATATAACAATAAAAAAATATTAAGGAAAAATAGAATAGAAGAAATAAAATCGGAATGAATGAAAATAAGGAGATCTTTATTGTAATTTTCTCCCTTTTGGTCAGGTTTCGTAATTATAGCCATTTACTTTATTTAATATGATGAGAGAGAGTATTCGAAATCAGTCTGCTCCACGCCGTCTTCTTCTCTTCCTTCGGTCACATATTCGTCTTGCCATTTCTGGTCTTGGAGCTCATTTGGGTGAGGAAAATTTCATATTTTTTTATTAAACTCCCTTCATAAAAGTTATTCTACTCATCTATATCAATTTAATGGTGTAACTTATTTGAGGGATAACCAATTTTTTGGTTTAGGGTTTGAACAAAGCTTTCAGTTTTAATAAATAAATGACTATAGTATAGTAATACCTTGTAATTAGTTTAGTTTTGATTATTAGCTTATTTGAGAATTGTAAATGATTTTTTAGATAATCCATTTATTTTTGGGTATATATCATATTTGTACCAATTAAATTAGAGTTTAATAATTTACTTTCGTTTTATTGGAGTCTATATTGATTATTGAGTTGATTGGATTTGAGGTTTCTGATGAAATATGAGTATTAGAAATTTTTGAATGAACTTTAAGTGTTTTTGGATAGAGTGAGGAAATGATGATATTTGTAGTGATTCTAATAAGGGAAAATGATTTATGGAAGAGATAAATTGAGATTTCTATACGGAATTTGTTAGATATATATGGTTAGTTTTAATGATGTATATTGACTAACTATTATACTTAATGTGAATTTCAAATGTAGTTTGATCAAAGAAATGATAGTTATTGTCAAATTGAATTATGTTGGACGATCAATGTACAAGGAGATAAATTGAAGAAATAACTTGCAAGATAAAATACGAACATTAAGATTCAAATTTTTTTAGATTTGGAATTG
>JANTPZ010141729.1:0-10962 GCA_025593235.1 Vachellia pachyceras | reverse complement strand
TTTCTTGCAGCCACACTGCACTTGAATAAGATGGAAAGAGAGGAGAATTTGGTCGCAGCCTTTTCCTATTTTGACAAAGATGGCAGTGGTTACATCACAATTGATGAGCTTCAACAGGCTTGTCAAGATTTTGGCCTAGTCGATGTACATCTAGATGAAACAATCAAAGAGATTGATCTAGACAATGTAAGTTTTCTAAGTAGATTTTTTTGTGCCTTATCTCTATATCTATCTCCTACTTGTTCTGGTTTCATTTTTAGTTAGTTATTATTTTTTTGTTTAATACAACTTCGTTGTAACTGGACTAATTAATTTTCACAATAAACTTTGCTACCTCACATGAACTTATTAGCATTGTTAATTGTGAGATGGGAAAAACTGGGCATAACGTTGTTGCTTCTATTGCAAGTTTGTGATCTATTAGAGATTTAGGATGCTTTTGGCTTGTTACACCTGAAGCAGCTTGTGATTTGTACAAAATGTTTCTATTATTGCATTGTGTAATTGGGCTATCTGGATCAGATTATCAGATGATATTTATGGTTAATAATCACTGAGATTATCTCATTAAAGTTCATAACTGAACTGCAATTCATTAATCTGTGAATCAGATTCTATATAACTAAATGTGTTGTTAGAGGGTGATGAAATAGTTCAGGCGCATTTGGAATTAGAAACGGAGTGTTTTTAAAATTAAAAATCTTGCGTATAATACTATTTTCATTTCCATCAAAAAATCTAATTAAAGAAACTTCAAATATGCTTCAAAGAATTTGTATAGAAAAATATTGTCTAGCTAGAAAAAAACTATGCTGCTTTTGAATTGGTATGTAAAATTGGTAATATATATTAGGGAAAATTAATATTTTGGTCTTTATAGTTTTGATCCAGTTATAACTCAGTCCCTGTATTTTTGATTTGGTTGTAACTCAATTCCTAAATTTTGACCTATTGCAATTTAGTCCTTATAGTATAAACCATTTTATAGTTTAGTCCTCATGTTTTAAAAAAATAAAATCATATATATAATAAAGATCAGGGACTAAATTATAAAATTGTTTAAACTATATGGACTAAGTTGCTTTGGGTCATAGTTTACGGACTGAGTTACAACTGAGTCAAAATTATAAATATTGAGTTGCACTGAGTTAAAGTGCAAAGACTGAATTATAGTTAGGTTAAATGTATAAAAACCAAAAGATTAATTTTTTCTATATATTATGAAAAAGAATTCCTTTCTCTTTACCAAAATAGCTGCAGTTTATCTGTAGTGAACCCTGTCTAAAAGTGAAGGATTCGAGGCAGTCTGAATTCAGAGCTTTTGTATCATTTATGGTTATATTTACTGGTACTTGGTTCAGACAAGTGATTGTTGAGTGGCTATATGATCATGATTTGAAAAACTGGCTTTAAAAATGGGCAGTTTTGCTGGGGCTTACGTTTGCTAACTAGAAGCACTTTTTCTATCTTTGACTTCTTTTGAGGAGTTTGTGTTAAAGTTTATAATGAAGTTATCCTTAGAGACTATGATCTGATGATCAAGACAGGCTAGATGAGTTTGTGCTTTATCTGCATTTTTAGTGCAAAAGACGTTTTTTTCAGTAGGTTGTTAAAAACTAGCATTAGTGCTATTCATAGAACCTTGCAACATAAGTTTTAGAATCCAAAAATCTTCAGGGAAATCACTATGAAATCCCAAGGAAAGAACATAATTACCGAAAGGTCTTTTTAATTAGTGAGCAGCGTAAACCTATACCATCATTTCTTCATTTCTTGTACTAGAACATGTTATTTCTTAGAACTTCATAGTGACTTCCCAAAAATCTTTATCCAACATGGTGTGCTAAAATCCATCTGTCTTGCCTGTTTTCCAGGACGGGAGGATTGATTTTGGAGAGTTCTCGGCAATGATGAAGCAAAGCAGTGGCGTGGGTCGGAGCAGGACCATGAGAGGCAATTTAAACTTCAATATAGCAGATGCGTTTGGAGTACAAGACTCGTCCTGATTGGCTAACATAGATCTCTCTCTTTTTTTTTACAGTTAGAAAGCAAATGACTATAGATGAGAGGTCTTGATCAGTTTTTCTTTATGCGTTGGAATGTCTTATTTATTTGTCTTTTTCAAAAGCTGGATTTAATGGATTTCATAAATTTGGTAGCTGACCCTACTTACCATCACCTCATCCTAAACATTTTTTGGGGGTTATTGTGATTAATTAGTGTTTTGGAAAACATTTTTATTAATTTATTACATTTGCTTGATCAAAAGTAAGTTATTTATGATCCCATATTGAGCACTCCCAAATCAATCACGGATTTTAGCATATAATTGGATTGAATTGAGTTTTAAATTCCATGTGTGTGTGTGTGTGTGGAGTTAGATGAACTAACAAGAGGGGTGAGCAACGGGCGGGCGGGGCTGCCCCGTGGGGTAACCCGTGACCCGCCCGTTAGGGGACACACGGGTACGGGGCAACCCGTACCCGTGGTGCAACCCGTTTAGACCCGTACCAACGGGTACGGGCCTAAACAGGCGGAGTGCCACACAAACACAACACCATGAACAGAAACACAGAAAGCTTTTCAATCAACCAAAAACTAACATCGTATACTTAATAAAATATCACACAATCACCATTTACTTGCTGAGATCTGTGAATCAATGTAGGGATTGTATTAAATCCTAGAGTAAGGGGGAAACATTCAACTTCAAGAACCACAGAATTCAGAACTAACTCGCAGTGAAAATGAAAATCACTCTAGCAAAGAAAAGCAAGGGCGCAAGAAAACAGAGAAAAATGAAAGCCAGCAGCAGAGGAAAATGAAATCCCTTGCTTCCATTTCTGCTGAGTGCTGACAAATGAAGGCCAGCCAGCAACATTTGAGATTCAATGATTCAAAAATAATCCAAAAACAACATTTCAATTTCAGATCCAAAAACCAAACATCTCAGATTCATCATTACGGGAGTTGACTAGTTGAGCACTGGAGTTGGAGGCACGGCATGGAGTGGAGGTGGAGCACTGAAGCTTGGAGCCACCACACGGCACTTGGAGCTGCGAGTTGCGACGAGTAGTTGGCAGGTGGCGATTAGCGAATGGCAACGCTCGAGGGTTGGGGCTGGCGGCGAGTGGCAACGCTCTAGGGCTGGGGCTGGTGGCCGCAATTGGCGAGTCTTTCTAGGTTGGCTGGTGGGCGATGGCGACGGTCGAGGGCCGGGGATGGTGGCGACGCTCGACTGCTCGAGTGGTTGGCTGTGCTGGTGGAGATCGGTGAGTCTAATGGTTGCGATTTCGCGATCGCGCCAACCTTAGCATTCTCCAAAGCCTCTTCCTCGCAGAGTCGCAGTTGTTGCCTCCGCCGCCGGAGACCTTCTTCTTCTTCCTCGTCGTTCTTCGCCGCCTCCTGCTCGCGTCTTCCTCCATTCCTCGTGCGTTAGCCTTAGCCGGACCAAATTGTCTCACAATAAAGGAGGATGAGGTGATGACCGAGTCTGGAGTTATGGGTTGGTGTTTTTTTAATTTAATTATTGGAGTGTGGATGCCAGATGGGCCTTAGACTCTCTTGAATGGGATCGGGCTGTAGTGGCGGGTAAGGATTTTTTTCTTAAAAAAAAAAAGGTAAACGGGCGGGCACGGGACACCCCGTGGGTGAACCCGTGTCCCGCCCCGTTTAGCGGCACCCCGCCCGTTTTGAACCCGCCCGCAATGGGTTTCAAATGGACGGTTTTAAACGGGTTCAACAGTTACGGGTTACGGGCGGGGCGGGCTTTTTTGCTCATCCCTAGGTTTGGCTAGGATTCATGGTATAGTAAGTACGTCTCATACTCGTCACATGGAGTGGACACAATGTTGAGGGGTCAACGTTCTTGATATCCACTTGCTCCTTCTCGTAGTTTTTTGGATCAGTTTAGGTATGTAGCCTCAATCCGCACGAAGTAATCCCATAATTTGCAAACCTTCTCCTGTAGTACAGTTACACTGGAGACGTTAATAACACTTTTTCAGTTTATCTGACGTGAATGAAGGACATTTTTTTTCTGATAAGATAAGTATACCAGCAACAAAAGTTTCTGTTTTGAGTTGACTAGTCTACTTAACACTTATCTGGAGATGAGGCATGTTGGTATATTATTAGAATTATATTTTAAAGTAATGATCTTTTTGCTATTGACAAAATCAGCCCACACAAAAAAGGGAGATACACATTCTTTTTTTTCATAGGAGGATAACGTTGTAGGCTTGACATTTTCCGTAATAATAGGTCCCATCGGCTACATATCACAGACTAAAACGTTTGCTTTTGTTAAAATTTTGCAGGTTCTAAGCAATGCGATATACAAGAGCGTAGAACACAGAGTGATTGTGAATTCAGACAAAGAGAGGTTGTCGCTGGCCTTCTTCTACAACCCCAAAAGCGACATACCGATAGCTCCGGCGAAAGAGCTTGTGACGCCGGAGCAACCGCCGCTGTACCAGCCGATGACCTTTGATGAGTACAGACTCTTCATCAGGTTGATGGGACCTCGCGGAAAAACCCATGTTGAGTCCTTAAAATCACCGAGGTGATTTGATGTGGCAGAGCTGATTCATAATAATAATGATGATGCTTTTTGTTAAAGTGTAAATCTCATGTCTAACAAATAGTCCCTTGCATTTGTATAATTAGTTCACCCACATAGGGATATTTGTTTGATCATAAAATGCACATAATTAATTAAGGTAAGCGTAGGTTAATCACAGGTCATATTAATTAGATTTTCAAGTCTAGTGGTGGTTTTTGTTCTTTCCGCTTTGCATGGTTTGTATATGGAAGAATCTAATTAGTTTCCTACCATTATATTATATTAATAAATTAAATATTGTGGTTTTTGTCCCCACACGGCTCCATTCCAACGCGCATGGTTATATTTAATTTCCTGTTAATTAAACATATACATAGCGATGAGCTTTTATATCACTCTTCCAGGTTCAATGAACAAGTTATGCGACATCGATCGTCACGGGCATATCAGCAACGAAAATTATAATTATGATAGTTAATAATTAAATTCAAAAATCAATCTAGCTCCAATAATAACAACCTCATCGCCAAACTGCCCAATCACCAACAGTTTCACTGTGGAATAATGACATTTGAGTCTATCATAAGAGAATTATTCACACTCTAGTTCATAACAACGACAACAAGTGTCTTCTTTTACAATGTAAAATGATGTATGGTTGTATCTATTAACAATTAATATTTCACTTATTTCTAAAACGTTTGTATAAATTGGGCTTTAAGGGTTCACAAGAGATTAGAACACTAATTTAGATTCAAAAAGCGTTCAAAAAAGTATTTAATTGAAAAATGGTCTATCCACAAGATGAATATATCAACAATGTAATTTGAACTCAACTTTGATAGGCTATAAGTGAAATCCTTGAATTTACCAACTTTCTTTATGTGTGTTTTGAAACTCCGTTTAAATAAAGAAGTTTACAGATTTTTAGATGATTTTTATGTATTTTAAAATAATTTTTACAGATTTTAAGATGGTTTTATCTCAATTTTTATGTATCATTGTTGGAACGAAGTTCTCAAATTCGCTATTAACATTGTTTATGCCATTCGTAAAGAAAAAAAACTGGTATGTTCAAAGGATCGAAGTATCAACAGCAGACATAAATATCAATCTCTCATGGGAAAAGTCACTTTTGGGCCAAAAGTAAATCATAGTACTATCTCTTCAAGAGTCTGTGATGATTAGTCAATCGTCATCTACAGTATTGAGCTCAATAAATACCACGAAGCGTCGCAATCTCGAGGATGAGCTTGCAATATATAAACCTGTTGGAACGACGTTGCTTTGATGATATCTATAATTTATTAGGAAACATATGCACTAATCATGGCTTAACTATGTCAATAATGTCAACTATTTACTAAGGTTCTTCAATCAGCAATCACTCAATCGATTAATTAATTTCATATATCACGCACGTGACTGTAACTGTGCATAGCTTTTTTTCTTCTTTTTAAATTTAGTGACTTGTCCTCTAAATTATTTCAAAAGGCAAGAACACAATTGTCCCATAGTGGGAGTTGAGTCACCCAACAACTAATCTAGAACTTGTTTAATCTGATGAACAATAGAATTGCTTAATACAATTGACACATATGGCAGTTTAGTTGGTTTGAAAGTCTTTTATTTTAGTAGACATCTGAACACACTTTTGAAGGGAGGATTCAGACTAAGCCTATCAAGATTTTTACTCAGCATCTTGCTTGTTAGACTCCTCCTTGGATATCCTTCACCATAAAAGCACCCATTTGTATTAACGGTAGAAATTACTTTTTCAACACAATTTATGATCTACAAGATAAGTATATGAGAGGAGTTTTATCACGGTTTATACAAACATGTTTTTTCAAGTTAATACAAATTGATCTAAAAGTACACCTTCTGTATGAACACAAGTCTAAAGATATCAGTCTAATCCCAAAAAAAAAGCCTATTGATGGAGGAAGAACTCAATGAGCTTATAAGCCAAACTACCAAACTCCATTTATGGGGACATGGGACTCATGACACATCACCACCACAAACATAATATAAAATGATATAATCCAACGCACGTAACTAAAGCAAATTAACATTAATAATGCTGATTAAAGAAGGGAAACAATTCTTTGGTTTAAAAAAAAGGGAAAATTGTCATTGTCAAAGGTTTATGAATTAATCTTGTTTGTTTGCGGATAGGCTCCACTTGTGTGAACAGTTTTTTTTGGGGGGGATTAAATAAGAAAAACTTAAAAAAGGGATAGGAGGTGGGAATAGAGATGATGGAGTGGGATTTATTATTGGAAAAGCACTTAAAATGGTAGGCGAAGATTATTGAAGTGAAGATAGTTGTTGTTTGATAGGGCTCTTGCCAGAGAGACCTGAAAACAGCCCTTTGAATAATCTATTTCAGTATTTCACACACAAACTATAAAATGTAGAGCCTTCTGATATTATCAATCCTTTGATGGAGACGGGATTCGCAAGGGCTTTTTTTTTTTTTGTGTGGTTATTGTCCATATATGTAATTATATATCCCCTCACCATGCTTGTCTAATTCATTTTTTTAAATGCATTTAAATGAGATATGGTATTATTAGATTGAATTTAAGAGTTGGTGTGAAAATACACACAAACGTGGTTTAACACTATATATTTTTTCCAAAGGTGTAAAATACTAATAAACATTTACAATATGAGCAAAAATATTAGGATGGTTAAATATAACTCAACATCATTAAGTTTTGTGGTGGGATCCATACACGTAACAATGTTACTTTATATTTAATGGTTACGACTCTTTTACTCCCATTTTGAGCATTCAAAGGCATTTTTATATGATGTTGGATATATTTTTGTAAAAAGTCGTGGGTATTTTTACATCTCAATCAGTTAAATTTAAATCTGGTAAAACCGTATTAAAAGTATTTTTTGCTACCTATAAGATTCAATTAATCCTCAATTTACCGATGGGATTAGGTATAACCGAATGGACATATTTTTCATAATGTAATGAATCAAAATTTAAATTTTTATTAAAAGATATTCTCGATTTAACTAAAGAAATTGATTTTTTTGCCGTGTGGGACGCAGTTGAAGAGAGTGATAGTGATATGGAATTGATGAATGCCCGATGAATCAATGGCAACGTTGTCGTTTGTGTATATAACAAGCATGAGAACATATATGACACGTGCGGTGATAGTGAACATTTGATGATCATCACGTTTTTTAATTTCTTCCCGATTTCGTCAAAGTCGGCACCCCCAGACTTATATGATTGAGCAAAACAGACGCTCACACGCCCCTCGTTTTCCCCCCTTTATCCAATCAATCCTTTTCCGCAGAATTACATACACCCGTTGATATATGCTGTTACAAAGATTTGACGCACCAGATTTTCTTTTAGATTTGGTTTCTCTGTCAAATCAATCCAAATCTGGTAGCTCTCTCGAAAAATTCTTGTCATGTATTTACCTCAAAAATTATAAATGATGTTAAAAAAAAAAGTAAAAATCCAAACAGGTTAGATTTGGTGGATACTCGGTCATTCAGCTTTTTTTTTTGTTGAAAAAGAGCTTATAATAATCACTGTTGATCTGATGTTAGCTAATCAGAATACAGAGAACACTAGAACAGACAACTGACAAGGCCGGTGCGTTACTTCATGTGTGCTTGTTATGCTGCTGTTGGCTTATCACTTTTGAGAAAGGATAGGCTCTTGTTTCACCACATAAATTCTTTTTCCCCGTTTGGTTGAATTTGTAGGGAGCTCAAACATGTATTTAACAGCTTTTTTTTAAACAAGATAATCCATTTAACATATTTATCTCGATTTACATAAAAGTACTTTTATATTGTGTTTTCAAACGGACCCCTTATCTCTACTGGGAAAGTTGGAATGCAAGCAAAAATCACCTCATCAGACATGTCCCATCAAGATTCTTCCTTCCATGGGTAAAGTAAATCCATTCCGATCAAATGCTTTTGTTGGGAAGGTCAAGTCCCTTTTCCATCAAAGTTAAATCTAACAATTTCACCTAAAAAAAAAAGTTAAATCTAACAAAAGGGATAGTCGTAACATGATAAATTAAGATTCGAATATCCATTAAAATAGACAATACTTTAAGCAGGATCAACTCAAGTAGGAAGGCACGTATACTTAGCAATAAAAAAGCCCCTTCTTCATATTTGGCACTGAGTTTGTATTTTTCTAAACTTTTCAATATAGTTCATAGGCTCTTTCAAACTCGATTGTCTCGTATTCTTTTGGCTCGGGCCAACGTTTTACTCTAGAAGCTAATATTGTTAGTTTAGGATACAGGGTAGTGATATGTGCAGATTGCGGAGCATAATAAGCAAAGCTCTGGAGGTTTGGGAGTTCTCCAATGCCTCCAAGTTTATCCAAACGGAACAATTGAAACACCAAGGACAAAGAATAGAACTTTACACCGACACCTAGGTTAAGAAGCATCACAACTATGAGAGAAGTGATATTATTTGACCCACAAGGTTATCGTCCCCAGACTCAGTAACCATTCTTCTAATCTCATTCAAAACAATAGGATTACAAGTCATCTGGAAAGCAGCGTCATTCAACTTCTAGTATTTGAAATGATCACAAATGAGTCAAGAAAATTATTCCCAACAAATGCAAGTAAGGCTTCCTAAGTATTACTCCCTCTGGTTCTATGTATGACACTTTTTAAGAATTCTTCTTCGACCCCTTTTAGTTTGTCGTAATATTAAATACTCTCTTTTTCATATATGAAATTCGTCCTCTGTGTTTTTCCTTTAATATTATCCGGAAACATAGATGAAACCCCCCCCCCCCCAAGGATCACAGTGTATCGAAGTTGTTGACATCTTAAAACAAGAAGGAAGTAAGCCATGCGTGAAGATTAAAATAAATAAGCACATGAGCAATGGAAGGTGGGGTTTTGGGAGAAAAGAAGGTTACCTTTAATACCCTTTTTATCAGTGAGTCGGCTCGGACCGTTGGATGTTGCCATGCATGTGTCCTTCAGAGTTCAGGCCCAACTGCAGGTTGAACATGTCAAATGCGAACACTACTAGATCTTCAAATCTCATTCTCAGTCCCTGTTATCTATGCCAACGCTGTTTCTTGGCATAAAATTTATTTGCCTCCTCTTCTCTTTTCTGTCTATGTTTTTGTCGAGATACAATGAGATCACTTTGGGCTTTGAATATATTGGAAATCGAAAAATAAACAGAAAAGAATAATGGTCCAATAAAGCAAATGACGTGCCCACAACTACTGCAACATCCATATCTCCAAAACCTTACTGGAGGAAGATATGAAAGCTACATATGGTGAACCAAGAATTTTGTTTTGTTTTACTTTTTTTTTTAACATAAAAGGAAAAAGAAAAGGCATGACTGAGGAAATATGTCGAAAACTGTTGCCAAAGCTACCTTCTAAATACTTTCTTCTTTCTTGTTGCCATTTGGAAATTTCATATGACAAAATGTAAAACTAGAAAAAGCTCTGTTGATCAAACACCAATTTATTTATACATAAAATACATCAAGCAACCACAGCTACTTTAGATTTTAATACTAACATGCAACGGAAGCACTAGCCGCAGATTACATATTATATTCTTAACCTAGACAAAGAAACCCAAATAAAACAGTGGGATTAGAAGCCTGAAATAGTTGCACTATACGCTAAATTATACATACAAGAGAGAACAGCTTGTTGGAGGGGTTCAGTCTACGATTATCCTTGGGGGAAGAAGGTTCACACCAGGAGCTTGCTCCTGACATGTAGCAAGTTTCACAATAGAGCGAGCAGAGAGGCGGTACCTTCTCTGTATCTCTGTAAAACCTCCACTAAGAACTTGCTCCACCCAATCCTGCACTTCCATGTCCCCGCCTGAGACATATGCAGCTGCAAGTAACTGTTCCATGACTTCTGACTCTATCTGTAGTGAGCATTCAGATCCGAGAATCTTTTGGAAGCTCCTTCTGATAATTTTTAACACTTTATCTGCAAGTGCATTAAAATTATATGGTTTCAAGATGATCGTTTCATCAACCTGATTATACAATTCTTGCAACCAGGGTTTTCGTGTTGCAGTTGAGACACCTTCAGGGTTTCCATCATCCATGAATTCCGATTCATTCTCTTCTACTGCTTCTACTGGGACGTTCAAATCTAGGAAGCAATTTGAATTTCTGTGAGCCCTTTTAGCCATTTCTGAGATTTTGCGCCGACCATTAGGGGCATTGTCGCCACTCAGCTTTCTCTTATTTACAAGTACAGGATCGGGAACACCCTCTGCTGAACATTTAAGTACCGCAAGGCTTGGACTTCTGATGTCTCCAATTATATGTTCAACTTTTATCTTGATTGGCACCCCTTTTGTCCTTGATACTCTTTCCTCAGAGTA
>JANTPZ010141728.1:0-28035 GCA_025593235.1 Vachellia pachyceras | reverse complement strand
GAAGATTCATTCTAAAACAGCTCAAAACATCACAAGAAAAATGGCATCCATGTGACAAATTGACAATTGCTTCTAGCAGGCTATTCCACATTAATGAGGGACAATACGCCCATTCAGGAACGTGGTAGATAATTATTTTTATGCAAGTCGAGATAAACATATGAATGAGATTATCTCATTTTACAAAAAAACACTATTGAACATACGTTTAACTTTTGGAAACGCTCCACCAAACAAACACAATGTTGTTCAAAGTAATAGATAACTCTTATATCTTTATCTCAATGTGTGAAGTGTGAATTATGACAAAAAAAATATGTAAATTAAATTAAGATATCACTATAAAGATCAAAACATTATTATGTCGGGAGTACATAATAATATATTTTATTTAAAAAATTAAGAGAATGAAAAGGTAATATAAGAAGTGAAGGAATGCGCTATGGATGAATGAGGGGGACAAATTTGTCGTTTTCTATTGATAAATGCTCACAATTAATTAATATATATTAAGCTTAATCACCACCACTAATTATATCTTAATCATTATGAGTCCTTATGGAAATGTGTAGCGATCGAACGCAATAACTCACCGGCCTGTAACGTATATGCATGTATCATACACAAAGGCTATGTTGGGTTTGATGGAGGGGAAAGAGAGGGGATGGTTAAAAGGGAAGGGTAAGGAATGGAGGGGTTTAATATTACCCTGTTTGGTTATGTTGGAGGGGAGGGAAAGAAATGAGTTTTGTGTTTGGTTTAAAGGAGGAGGTAATGATTAATTTACCATTATACCCTTACATGGTAGTTCATATTTTTTAATTAATATGTATTATATAATTTTAATCATAACTATATAATTTTTATTTTTAATTAATTTAAGGAATAATATATTCAACCTACTAATTAATTGAGTAATACTTTTATTTATAATAAATAAGAAATTATATTTTGGAATGGAAGACGATTTTTATCAATAATTATATTTTTATTTTAAATTTAATAATATGTTTTATTTATAATAATATATTTACATTATAAATTATTTTTATATTAATATATTTTTATAAAAATGTGCTTGTAATTATTATTTTACTTTGAAAAATATATTTTTAAAATATTTAATTTTTTATAATATATTCTTAATTACAATTATATAATTTTTTTAATCACTTAATAATATATTTTATTCATAATAATATATTTACATTGTAAATTATTTTTATATTAATATATTTTTATAAAAATGTGCTTGTAATTATTATTTTACTTTGAAAAATATATTTTTAAAATATTTAATTTTTTATAATATATTCTTAATTACAATTATATAATTTTTTTAATCACTTAATAATATATTTTATTCATAATAATATATTTACATTGTAAATTATTTTTATATTAATATATTTTTATAAAAATGTGCTTGTAATTATTATTTTACTTTGAAAAATATATTTTTAAAATATTTAATTTTTTATAATATATTCTTAATTACAATTATATAATTTTTTTAATCACTTAATAATATATTTTATTCATAATAATATATTTACATTGTAAATTATTTTTATATTAATATATTTTTATAAAAATGTGCTTGTAATTATTATTTTACTTTGAAAAATATATTTTTAAAATATTTAATTTTTTATAATATATTCTTAATTACAATTATATAATTTTTTTAATCACTTTTATAATAATATAAATTTATCACAATATATTTTCATTTATTTTTATTTTATTACAATATATTAATTAAATAGGGTAAGAAATGAGGGTATTGGATGGAATAAGCAAAATATAGTAGAGACATTTTGGTCCATGACTTTTGGCTCCCTCCAAAACCCCCCAAATTGGAGGGAACAAAAAGAGAGGAAGGGGAGGGGAGAGAGAAGGTTATTTTTATTCCCTCCCCTCCAAAAAAATTCAAAACAAACAAGGGGAGGGTATCATTTAACCTCCCCTTCCCCTCCAACCAAACACACCCTTAGTTGAAAGGGAACAAAACTAATTAGGGAAAACTACAACACAGATAAAACAGCAAGTGCTACATAGATATATATATATATATATATATATATAGCAGGAGCTGGACACTGAGCATAAGACGTACGTACACATAGTAGACACACACACACACGTGTATACATGGTAGGTAGGTGGATGATTCAACATGCATGCACGTTGGCCTGATCACGTATACCACTCAAGGCTCAGGGTTGCCGTGCCACATGGAGAAGCTAAGGATTCCCTCGCGGAGGAGCATTGCGAGGGCGACGACGAAGATGGCCGGCTTGACATTTTTCTTGTCACAGGGCCAGTCGCTGTAGCAGCGAGGATCTTATTTTTGGGAAAATGAGGAAACAGTTTGTTGTGGAAGACGTCTACAAGAGCTTGAGGAGAGGAAATGGGACCAGGCAAAGTGAAGCACTGGTAGACGACGATGTCAATAAGCTCAGGACATTGCTCGTACAGTTGCAGATAGATGTCGATGAGAGGATCCGAGACGGTGATGGAAGCTTGGGTGACGATGGGTTTGGGGCCACCCCTGAGATTCCGTATGACTGTCGCTATTGAAGTAAGAAAGCACGGATGACCCGCGCCAGAGTTGATGTGCTCGTAGTAGACGTCGATGCCGTCAACATGGTAATCGTTGACGATTTTTGTGAGAGATTTGGTGGCCTTATCGAACCAGATGGGGCATAGCTGATGATTAGGGGACTTGACAAAGAGAAATCTGAGGTCACGTCCTCCGATGCTTAGGAAGAACTTGATCCCTTGATGTGTTGGATATCTTGGGGAGCGATGGAGCTGGTATCGAAGTCAGGGAAGAGTACATGGCTTATTTTATATCATTTTCCCACTTAGTTTCTTTTCAGAGATAAATTTATATTTTAAATGTTTTATTATAATTTTAAATTATCCTGATCAAAATTAAGCAATCTGAATGTTTTCCTATATTAATCATCCTTTCTTCTTTATATATATAACATATATTTGAACCATTGTGGTATATATCTAATTATAGTCAATGAGTACTGATAGGGGTAGTTTGAAAAAAATGGCTATATATAAAAGACAAAGTGGACATGGTATTATATTTACCGTCAAATCTAAATTCCAAATAACTTCTGTAATAAAAACCGGAGGTTTAAACCCCCATTGAAGCTTCACGTCTCAATATATTAATTTTCAAATGTAATTTATTTAAAAATTATCCTAAAAACAGGTTGTTTTGCTTTCATTAAATCATTTTAAAAAGCAGTTTTATAAAAAAAATCTAAACAAACATTAATTTCCATGTAACTATTTATCAATTAAATTTGGAAAATTTATGATGAAATCCATATAATTTTAATGAGGTTCACTTGACACATGATCAAGAAAGGTGAGAGAGAGAGGATTATATTAAGGCCACTTTGGAAGTGATACATAAAATATCACTCAATATATCGTCCATTTAAGAAAGTGGTGGAGAAATACTTTTACGATTTATAAGATAAATATATGAAGGAGATTATTTTGATTTACGAAAAGACATTGTTAAACGTGTATTACTAATAATTTTTATGATTGAGATTGCCCAAATGATCTCCCAACTAAATCACCTATACTTTTGAACAACTTTAAAAGAAAACATGCTTTTAAAAACAAGTCAAATCAACCTGTGACTTTCCTCTCCCCATGACCTCACAACAATATGTATATTATACCGAGGAGGGGTTCGGATCTGATTAGCTAGTTGGTGAGGTAATAGCTTACTAAAGTGATGATCAGTAGTTGATCCGAGAGGATGATCAGCTACAGGATTGAGACACGGCCCAAACTCCTACTGGTGGCAGCAGTGGGGAATTTTCCTCAATGGGCGAAAGTCTGACGGAGCAATGCCGCGTAGAGGTAGAAGGCCTACGGGTTGTTAACTTCAGGTGGTATTATAGGCTAAATAAGTCCCTATATGACATCTTAAATTTTATATATTTTTTTCATAAAGACTATGATAAATCTTTAAGTTCGATTTTTGTAATTAGAGTGCATGTAAGCATCATTTGATGATATATTTCTGAAACATATATCATTTATACTACAAGTTTATGCAAAGTAAAAGTTTTTTGTTTGTGGCTGGCGTTTTTCCCGTTGGCAAGCCTATTATTGGCGCACTGGTATTAGTAATAATAATAACAATAATAAAATAATGACAGTTTATGAATATTTGGAGCCATACAAGTCTTGGACAAATCGTTGTTACTAAGATAGATACAAAGATTCTGTGAGCCACACATGTCTTGACAACAAATCGTGGTTACAAAGATATTTGAGAATCTATAGGAAGAAATGACTTTACGGATTTTGAGAAAAATTTAAAAAATTTAAGAATAATTTACAGATTTTAAAATATTTTTATAAATTTTAAAATATTTTTATTTTAACTTACGTGTATTTTTAGGAAGAAGTTCTTCTTAAATATGCATAAATCCTTTTTACAACCATGCGAATGTGACCTTGTTGGTGGGCCCCATTGATCATCGCCTGCTTTTGATTATTGAGAGCCACAGATAGGAAATTGACGCCAATATATCAGAAGAGATTTCCCCGGCTACTTTTGTTTATTATTTTTTTATTTAAAATTTGAATGTAAATCTCCTTTAACTTTTCCTATCAAACCTTGGGTTCCATATAACTCAATGGTATTTCAAAATTCAAATTTAACACTCGTAATATCTTTTTTTTATCATATATTTATTGATATTGATTCTGTTTGGCAAAGCTTTTCAGAAGTTTAAAAGTACGTTTAACAGTGTTTTTCCGTAAAATAAGATAATAATCTCCTTCACATATTTACTTCGACTTGTATAAAAATACTTCTCCACCATTTTTTCAAACGAATCCATTGAGATACTGTACGGAAAGCGCCATGTCAAGATAAATAAAATCCTACTTAGCATTATTTCTAATTTGATAATTTTAGAAAACCTGTTTAAATATAATTATATTATAGTATGAAAATCGAAATAAAACTCGTAAGTACACTTATCTCTATTTATTGTGAAATAATTATGCCGACAAATTCCCAAAATCACGTACAAATATCGCGAAACACAAGCAATTTCCTCCACCATTTTCATCTATCAGATCTGATCTCTCTTCATCTTTCAGATATGGCTGAAAAGGTACACTTGCTTTTGATCTCTTCGGTCTTCTTCACTTTCCCCGTTCGGTTTAATCATTCATATGGAATTACGAATCATATCAGATGAATCATGATTCTGTTCCTTCCTGGTAATTATGCTTAGGTGACAAAAATGAGACTCAGGGTTGATCTACAGTGTGCGGAATGCTATAAGAAGGTCAAGAAGGTTCTCTGTAAATTCCCCCGTAAGTTCCTCTCACTACTCGCAGCACCCCCCCTTTATTTCTTCATTCTCTTTTGAAAATTGGAGTGATCTTGGTGATGAATTCGAGTGCGTTTGATTGCGAATCACGAAACTGAGTTCATCTCTTTCTGGATTGGCGTGGTTTGTTATTTTGTGAACAAGAGAAATTCGGGACCAGGAGTTCGATGAGAAGCAAAACATTGTTACCATTAAAGTGGTGTGCTGCAACCCAGAGAAGATGAGGGATAAGCTTTGCCGTAAAGGTTGTGGTGCCATTAAGAGCATCGAAATTGTTGAACCACCACCATCGCCGCCGCCGCCTCGTCCGCCGCCGCCGCAGCCGCCTGTATCGCCGCCACGGCCGCCTCCTCGTCCACCACCGCCGGCGGATCCACCACACTTTGTGTGTTGTGTTCAATGCTCTGGGCCGTGCTTTGGGGGTTGCAGGGCACCTCCACCATGGTACGAAGGGTATTTCTATGCGAGGCCTGTTTACGATGGCTATGGTGGCGGACGACCTTGCTACGTGAGCCGTTGTTATAATCAATGCCTCAACGAAGACAACGCAACAGGGTGCACAATAATGTGAGCAAAAAGGCCTATCCTATCCTATCCATGTGGCATCGTACGGAAAACAATGATATGGCTATACATAGTTATGGTAGATAAAGTGGTTCCCCCATGTGTCCAATCAATTTCATGACTTATGTTAGATAAAGCGGTTCCCCATGATGTGTCTATCTAATAATGTTTATGTTTGTGAATTCTGTTGGTAGAAAGGAATTTACAGATTTTAAAGTATTTTGTTGATTTCAAGATTTTTTTACAAAATTCAAGATGATTTTTATGGAATTTGAGATGTTTTTATCTTGATTTACGTATACCGTTGAAAAAACGGTGTTTCCAAAAAACCATAATAATATAATTATTAACTATGTTTCATATCAATGGGGGATAAAACGGATCTTAAAAATAAGGGTTGATGATTATATTGATCCTTAAGTTGTTTATTGTGTTTTGCATGTTTGAATAAATAAAGCATTTTGAGGGATTTCATCGTATATGCTGGTTATTAGGAAAGGAAGAGAGAAGATATGAAGAGTATTATTTTTTTTATTTGTATTCTCAAACTTGATTGAATGCTATGTACTACTTCCAATCTTGAATATAAAAGATAGATAATGGTCCACTGTGATTCTGATTACAAGATTTTGATCCACTATATATTCTTAATTTATAATTCTTTCTCCAAAAAAACATTCTATTGATTGTGTATAATAAGGATCGGATTCCACCAGCGGTAGTCATTACAAAAAAATGTTGGGTATTATTTCATTAAGATGAGTATTTGTCTCAACTAATTTGACTATTAAAGCATCTTTCTCTCCTCTTTAGATTTTTATAATGCAACATTTAAAGTACGAACTTGTACTTTTACCATCTCGTAATCCTCAAGAATTACAGAAAGTGAAGATCCAAAAAGACCAATCTTCCGTACGCTTTTCATCTCCAAAATAAGTATTTGCTCTTAATAGCTTCTACCGAGCAACCAGTTCATCTCCTGACATGATTTTTGGGCAATTCACCTCTTGTTTCTCTCTCTCTTCATATTTTTTTGGATTGCATCCTTTCAAAAGCGTATTCTTCAAAATTAACATCTAAATCCGGAGTGAAAGATCTATACTCGAGAACCAGCTCCTAACGTCAAGAGGCTGTAAGACACCCCAAAGCAGAAAAGGAAAAATACACTTTGTATATTATGGTGCTGCTATATGAAATTGAATCCATAAACTTCAAGATTCCCAAACTAGCAACCGTGAAGTAATTAAGTAAACAGCAGCATCTGGTGAATTTACATTGAAGAAGTCGAAACAAACCAAAAGGAGGCGAGAGCGAGAACAAGAACGAGACAGTGAGATCCATCTACCCAATTAATCAGAGCTTGAACAGAAAAAGACAATTAAGTAGAAGACTTCATGCATTGACTGATGAGCTATAAAATGAGAAGACACGTGCTCATCTCTTATTCCATTTCATTTCTAAATCAATTCAATGTTCCACGTGGGGGGTCGACTAGGTTGGTACGTCCTATGCCTACTGTGTGTGTAGGTATATATATATATACAAACAAGTGTTATGGCGTGTGAGAAACGAAATCTAGTTCCTTGTCTCCTTCATGGCTTCCCTAGCTACCCCGCTTTAGCCCAGAAGGTCCTATTCTCATATGTCTTGTTTTGTTTTCAAAAAGTGATAATGTGCTTATTTGACAACGTTAGACGGGTAGCCATAAACACATTTAACGTATTTTTTTGTAAAATGAGACAATTCTCTTGATATATTTACCTCGACTTATGTGAATAAGTCTATAAGTACTTCTCTACCGCTTTACCAAACGGATTCAATGAGTTTTTTTGGATTGTCTATTAAAAGAACGGATACAGATTTTAAAGTAAATGAATGGATTTTAGTTGCAAAGTCTATGTCATTGGTGATCGATGGACGATGAGTTGCGCGACTGTACATCCCACCTCGTGATAGCCATCACTATTTATACACACGCCCATTGCCTCCAATGGCTTCCATCATGACCTCATCAAACATGGCGTCATGCACGTTTCCATCTCTACAGTTGGCTGCGGGGGCGAGCCTGATATTACGTTCGTTCATTTACTATGGTTGTTTGGTTAACCCGTTTCGTAACCAAAATCCATTCCTAAACTTACGGAAATAAAATTAATTTCACATATTTACCTCGAAATCTGTGTCTGTTCTCCCAACGGGCTATCCAAACAAACTCATTATCTTCCACTTGCCCCCAATTAATAATCTCTCCCCTGTCATAGCTCCATACAAATCTAGCGTTTGTTTATAAGCTATTTTGAAAATAAATGTTATAGATTTCGAGGTAAAATTTAGGTTTTGCAGAATAAATTTTAAGAAATAGCTTTTACAGATTATGAAGCAAAACATAGGTTTTGAAAATTGATTTATATTTGAAAAGTTATTAGCTTTTACGAATTCTGAGGCAAAAAGTATGTAGGAAAGAGAAAAGAGAATGAGTGAAAAGTAGGAAAGAGAATAAAGGAAAAGTAGAAAAGAGAAATAAGGAAAAAAGTAGGAAGGAAAAAGAATGAAAAAAAATAGGAAAGAAAAAACCTAGGTTTTGTAATCAAAATAGTATGTCCCATCAGCTAATAAAAAACTTGTTTGGTATTTTTTTTAAGTTTTTTTGAAAAAGACATAAACTTGTTTTTAAAAACTATAAAGAAATAAAAACAACATTTAATTTTTTTATTTGTTCATTTCTTAATTTTTGCTTGGGAAAGTTATGAAACCCTTTATCCGATTACATTTTATTCACTCAAAGGTTTAAACCCCATTAAAGCTACACGTCTCAATATATTTATTTTCAAATGTAGTTTATTTAAAAAAAATTCTAAAAACAGGTTCTTTCGCTTTTGTAAAATTATTTTAAAAATATTTTTTATAAAAAATAGGAACAAACATTAATTTCCATGTTACTGTTTATAAATTAACTTTGGAAACTTTATTAAGAAATTCATATTATTTTTATGAAGTGCATTGGAGACATGATCAAGAAAGGCGAGACTAGATTAGGGCACTATGGCATAGATGCATAAGGCGTCAGTGCGTCACTCAACATACTATCTACTTTCTTCATACAAGTAGCTATTAAAAATTAGATTTGATTCTAAATATAAGATATTATCCATTCTGTTTCATATAATTAGCTATTTTCTCTAAAACTATCTATATCAATACTCCGTTGATTATAATTAGATAGCACAATAATTCAAATATATATTATACATAAAAAAATATACTTCCTCCCCACTTTTGAGAATTGAACGGGCAACAATTTATGCCGATTAGCATTTTTAATTTTTTTTATAAAGTATTCTTATACAAATATGTATAATTTTTTAAAACAAGAAAGAGATGAACTTGCTCCAAGAAAATAAAAAGATGAGTGTAATAAAATCGTTATCTTCTTTACATTTTTAGTATTTTAATGTCACTCGCATTCGAATATGTAAAATCATTGTTTTGCTGTGAAATTTGCATACAAACAGCTAGTGTTCGACTGTGTAATTTAGTTGTTAGGTCTTAAATTAATCAGAGAATGAAATAAATTAGGATAAAAAATCAAAATTAAATTTATTTATTTTAAAAAATATATATATAAGAAAATATCTTCAAAAAAAAGAGGAAGGAAATAATTAATTATTTATGTGTAAACTTATATTATTATTAAAATAAGAAAAAAATTGAGTAGTTTTTAATATTATGATTATTATTTCGTTTAAAAAAAATAATGATGAAATAATATAATATTTTGTTACAAAAAAACCCTAACCCTATATAAACCATCTATCCTTCATCCTAACCCTAAACTTAACCGCTACAGTAACTTTCCAAGTGCCGCTACAGTGCTCTGTTGCAGGTACTCTTTCTATCTTATATTTCTCTGTTGAGTCTTATCCATTTTTCTTCTTGCTGAAACACATGAAAAAAAACTCTCCTTTGTCCCATCGTGCATACGCCTAACTTCTCCTTTGTCCCATCGTGCTTCCTAACCTCCTGTATGTTAAATATATGTACGAATAGTAGCGGTTCCTTTGTTGCATGGGGACACACAAACTTAAATCTTGTTTTGAGTGTACCATTTCAACTTTAAAAACAAAAAAAAGCATGGAAACCAACTGTAGTATTACGTGGAGAAGTAACAGAGATTACTTAACAATATGATAAGTCTTGTCATTCTTCCTAAAAAAAGAGAGTCATATGCAAACATATATAGATATATTAAAAAATGTATACATATGCACACACACATAATAATAAATATATAAGGGGTGTGTATGTATGAATTTCTTTTGCTATTTACAAAAAAATGATAATACAAAAAAATATAAATATATGGGTATATGTGTAATTGTGTACAAGTATATATAAAAGCCTTACAACATTTTTTTTAATTTTCACCTGAGACATCTTTTAATGTTGTAAAAAAACAAACAAACCAGAAAGAAAGGATAAAATCTGACGCATTGAGGGAGCAATTGTATCATGTATATGATTGAGGTGTAGTTTTCTTTTGTCTAATCAAAAAAAAATAATGATGACCAGAAAGTCTCAGGCTTAGGCAATGCGTGTGTTGCTACGTTAATTATATATTATATATGTAATAACATGTAAATAAATATGTATATAATAATTAAAAAAAGAGAAAAGGCAATGCGTGTGTTGCTACGTTAATTATATATTATATATATAATAACATATAAATAAATATGTATATAATAATTAAAAAAAAGAGAAAATCTACGATTATTGTGAAATGTGAGGTTGTGGTTTTTGTTTATATTTTAAAACACATATATAATAAATATTATTAATATATTATATTGAGATTTTTTTATTGAAATTTATAATAGTAATAGTATTATTATTATTATTACAACTATTATCTTTACTGTTGTTACTGTTATTATTATACTATAATTAATATTATTTTCTCACATACAACCGGTAAAATTATAAAAAAGATTATATCATACAAAATATATATAGATTTGTTTCAAATGAATAAAAGAGGCACCTGTATATTTTTGACTAATAGTGGGTATAAAGGGTAATTTAAGAAACTTAAATTTACCACTGAAACAACTTTTAGAATAGGTTAATTAGTATATTGATAGAAGTTATTATGTGTGCTTTTAATAGATTCTCGTTGAGAATTTTGAAGTGTCTCTTGTGTGTACTTATCCATGAATTTGGGGGTTACATGTAACTCTGAATATTCTTCCATATACTTGTGAACCGCATATGATTAAATTGTGATTGAATTATGTTTTATGCATTTTTAGAATGAATTATATAAACGTAAATATTTAAAGTTTTCAATATATGTCGACATGGAAATTTTTATACTGTCATGACGATTGCAATGTGATTGGGTGGGAGTATGTAAGATAAATGTATGATGTGATTTTATCACGTGATAAACCATCACTCGGTGCACAGTGGATGGCATTTGTAGGGCCATTTACCCGTGTCCTTCCTTTGGCCAAGATTGCATTGGAATTGTGGGACATGTGACACCTCCTTAGTTTTCTTTTAAGGAAGGGAGCCATAGTCCAGACTTGAGCTCTACACCTTTGGCCGGACGTATTTAAGAAACTAGTGAGCTGGAGACAATCCAGTTACACAGATAAGTTTCTATTGGATTGTGTGTTAGCCTATAGCTCCGGTCAACGGAATAAGATGGACGGTGATATAAGGGTGATTGCATATTGCATTATTATGCATTATTTTGGATGATGATTGTGAGTTGCATAATTATGAAAGAAAATATGAAATTGTTTGTATTATGTTTACTTTATATATATACAAATGTATTTCGTAAACCAGTTCTTTCTTTTTAACTGTGTATGTTGTTTGATCGTGTGTAGTAGAAACTTTCAGAGTTATTGGGGCGTGGAATCTTACCTCGTTATATTAACATTTTTAGGTGATTGTTCTAGTAGGCAGCAAGGGAAGGCACCCATGGAATGAGTCTTGTCGGCTCGCTTGCGCCCTTAGGCACATGCTATCATTTTGAATTGCCATGACTGTAAGACTTCAGCAATTTATTTTTTATTTACTCTGATATTTTGGGAGGATTTGGATTGCTATTAATGACATGTATTTTGGCTGGACTAAGGATACGTTTTAATGAATTGATGTTTGAAATTCTCTTTATTTACACATGGCAAAAATTTCTTCTATTATGGAGGAACCGTTCAACCAAAAATGAGATAGTTTTTTCACATATTTGTCTCAAGTTATATAAAAATATTTCTCTATCACGTTTCCAAACAGATCAAATGAGCATTTGATGATAAGTAAGAAATTGTCACTGTAGCATCTTAAAAGCTCCTTTTCAAGGCAACAACAACAGAAAAGGAATGTTTGGAGTTATTTTTTATTTTTCACTGAAATTATAACAATGTATAAAATAATATATATGAATATAAATTATTTAATAAGATCCATGTTATTTTTAATATTTTTTATTAAAGCTTACGTTTTAAACATCTATGTAAACATATTTTTCCTTTTTACAAAAAATCACATCACGTAATCTAACTCTATCCTACTTGTATTTTTCAAAATTCATTCAACCAAAAATTTACTTCTACCACCGTTTATTCAAACGGGTCCATAGCGGTAACAAATTAAGTGAAATCAATCATTTAATTGGACAAAACATATGTCCAACACTTGATATCTCGTACGTCCGGTTAGCCAATCAAATGTTGCCACTTAGTTGTTTATAACACATTGGCACTTAACCTTGTGAACTATTATTAAAATTTCTTCTTCTCCTTTGTTTCAACACATAATTTTTTTGCTTCACTGAAAAAAAATCTCATTTCCCTCTCTCACTCTCACAAGATAATCATTTTACTGTTATAATTGACAAGATCGAATTTTAAAGCTAAAGGGATAAAATTGAAGAGAACAAGAAGCAAAACGATTTATCAGTTGAGCTTTTTATTCATTAATTATGGCAAAGACAAGGTGTTTGTTTGGGAATTCCGTTGGGAAAATGGATTTTGTAGATTTTGAGGCATTTTGGGAATTTCGAGATGGTTTTACGGATTTCAAGATGGTTTTTATGAATTTCAAGATGGTTTTTACAGATTTCGAGATGGTTTTGTCTCGGCTTACGTGCACCGTTTGGGAAAATGGCTTCCCAAACAGGCACAAGAACCAAAGCGATTCATCACTCTGAGGGGGAATTTTAACATTTGTTTAAAAGATGTTGGGTGTTGATTTGTATTATATAACTAGGTAGCAACATTTGACCAGCTAACTGAACCTACTTGATGTCAAGTAACTAGACAATAATTTTATCATTTTTTAATAAAAGGTGAATATTGGAAAAATACCCTGAAAAATCAAAATCCCATATCAGTTTTACTTACTACAGTTAACTAGTCATTTCCTATAGGAATTGATTATTTGAGATTTCCAAATTCTAATGATATTTAATTTTAATTTCCCTATCATATATATGTGAATTCTATTGAATGAAATTAGTATAAAATTTGAACCCATTGAATTGGTTAAAGTTGTAATTCAAGAGTAAATTGTCCAACCGACGTCGCATCCTTGACAATTGTGAAACAATATAATTTAATTAGACTATAATAAAATCATATATAACAATAATATAACTATTTAAATAAAAAATTCGTATCTATATGTATATATAATATTTTCAAAATTGAATTTTCAAAAGAAAAATCTAACAAGCTATTGTATTTTAAGTTAAAATGATATTGTGCCCGTTTGGAAAAGCTAAACATACGTTTAATAATGTTTTCCAGTAAAACGAAATAATTTCTTACACATATTTATCTCGATTTACGTAAAAATACTTATCTACGGTGTTTCCAAACGGGCACATTATTTCACGTTCAAATATAAATATTTTAAAGCCATTTATTTAATTTTTTTAATCTCATGAAAAACTTAATCGACTATTGTATACAAAAAGATGTTACAGTAAAATATAACCCCCAATTTCCCGACCTGGCTGCTAACCACGTTGACACGTCTCTCTATTTCATGAAGCCCACTGTCACAATTTTTTTTTCCACTTTTTTTTTGGACAAAAATTAGTTTTTATTAATTGAAATCACGAAACCTTGACAAGCTGCAGATTTTCATGCCTTTGGGTGGATAGATTTCAAGACTATGTAATAAAAAGTTGATAAAGTACACTCACATTTTAATTTTAATTTAATAATATAATAAATTTGATATTTTAAATTGTGTAAAATAAAAAAATTTAAAATAACATCATTAAGCTTGATGAGTCAACAATTTCTTTTAAGAGATACTAACGGCGTTAAGTTTGAGGGATTAAAAGTGCACTTTTTAAACTTTACTGGACTAAAGTGAAATTTGACGTAAACATAAAGGACTAAACGTATACTTTAACCATTTGTTATGAATAGTTATGATTCGTACGTATAAAGCACCTCTAGTTAACATTTAATTTTACTACCTTTTATATTCAACATTTGTTTTTTGGCAGAGCGTTTCGCTTTAACAGTATTTTTTGCAAAACGAGATAATCTTCTTCACATATTTACATCGACTTGTATAAAAGTGCTTATCTATTGCGTTTTCAAACGGGTAATATATCTAATATGTCAAGTTATTTAAACACACATGTCATTTGTCTTATTTTTAAAATATTATCATTACACTGTAAATCAATATAACAATGGTGTAGATAGCTATATAAATTAAGAAATTTAACATAATGGATATAAAAAAAATTTGATTTACATTTTATTATTTTATATTTATTCTCGCAAAAATTGATTAAAATGTATTGATTAAAAATTCTATGAATTAAAGTGACTTGATGCAAACCATCCTCCTTTACAATTATGGCAGCTTATCCTTAATTATGTATAAAAGTATTCAAAATGGTCATTTATGTTTTTTATTCAAAAGTATTATTTAAAGAAATAAATGTAAAAGGCACCCTAAAAAGAAAATGGTAAAATAGCATCAATATAAATTATTTTAATAGTCGAGTGGATTTGTTGCAAGTAGTAACTATATTCAGCCATTGTACAACCTTGTAAGAGTTTTAAAATACTAATAATTTATATATAAGGAAAAATAGGTTTTACATAATTAAGGAAGAATTGTTAATCACTTCTTCTAACCATTTAATCAAATTTTCCTTTACACTGATATAAAATTGATATTGTTATTTATAAGCTATTATTTCAGAGTTCAGACCATCCATTTTGTAAACAACCATTGTCAAATTATACAAAAAAATGAACGGTTGATTACAATTAGTTAAAATAATAAATATGTGAGAAATATGATATTTTTAAATATATCCGTATTTATAAAGAGAATAGATAAATATATATATATATATATATATGAGAGAATAAGTAAAGAAATACATGAAAGAGACATGTAATTAATTAGATAGACATGTCTTATTTAACGCTTGTAAAAAAATAAGCATGAAAGAATGTTGTTAACGAATAAATTATTAAAAGAAATAAAAGTAGAAAGGCAGCCCCAAAGAAAATGGGAAATTAGCATTTGACTGTCTGGGATGCTGCGTTTTCCATCATCGACTTCCGATCTGTGACCAAACCCTACGGATTTAGCCCATCTAACGAATTCAAACCGATCTTTCAATACTTTGGGAACATTCATTCTCTCCCTGCTTAGTTTCGATTTTGCTAGTTTCATTCTCTTGGGGGCGAAAGCAAAATGTCTTACGCATCTCGTATAATCATTCACTCCAGAAAGGTATCATGTCATCCTTCTGAGTTCTTCGTATCGGGCCTGCTCTGTTGTATCTTTGATCATGCATCTATCTCTACATTCTATAGCAACCCGCATAAGTAGAGTATGTGCTGCAATTTTTTGGGTTGTATTTCCTTGTGCTTCTTCATTTTAAGATTTTGTAGATGCTGGATATTTTCCTTCAAAGCATACTTTTTTTTTTCTTTTTTTGGGGAATCGAGCATTTTTTATATTCCGTAATGGGTCATTGGAGCGTAACTTCCTCCGTCTTTACGTACTAAACCGCTAGTAGTTTGTCATCATGGATCTCTCCGATGAGTTCTGTTTACATTAGCACTACATGTTAACTTCTTACCAAAGCTTCCAATCTATCAGAGTGATATCTGCAGTTGTTATGCTCTAAACAATTACGTTACGTTTCATATCTTTGTTCAATAACGCAAAGATGATTCTATTTCTGGATTGTATTGGTTACATATATCTACATCTACTGTTGTAAATAGCTGCGTTCATTTTTCCTTATAAACAACATTAAATCTTCCTCCAATTTCTTAATTTTCTTTATATATATCTTTAAGCATCTTTTCACTAATTTTTGTTTGAAATATCCATTAAACTAGTTGTTAACCAGATGGTATATGTGCGCGCGAGTGCGTGTGAATGTGTTATTTCTTCAAAACATTGCCTGTCTGCGCTTTTGTGGTTATTTTGTTTGAGGAACTATTGAAAGGTTGGATGAAAATTGACTTCATCATAACTATATGCTGTTTTTAAGATCTTGTCCCAAACATAAGTATTGTATTGGACCTATATACTATGTCTATCTGAATATCGTTTTATTAATTTAAAAAAAAAAGAATCTATCCTGTCATACTTGGTTTTAGCGTGATGCTTTGGTGCCTATATACTCCATTTGCTTATGAAATATTAAAGAGAGACATATGTGTGTTCCTGCAGTTGAGGAATGCTCCCAACTTGTTACAACATGAACGTGCTCGTTTGGCATGTTGCTTCTCTAGCGAGGCTCAACCTTCTCTGAACAGAAATCAAGGTACTCGGCCGTTTATTTATTTTTTCCTGTTTATTAATTGATTGTTTGAAATAAACAAACGATACCGTATTGATTCATGGGTAGGATATTATGATTTATCTTAAGATTCTTGAAGTTCCTAAATTTTCATTTATTTTAGTTATTGATGGAGGAGTAAATAATTTTTCAGATAATTGCAAAACCCAATTTCATGGTTACCAGTCCCCAACAAGAAAGAGTGTTTCTGAGCCTGGCTCCTATGCTGTGAGTTAAACTCAGTTTATGCCAATTGAATCATATGTTACAAGAAGTTTTTCTTGCTGTGCTATCACCCTCTCCTCTCCTGTGCTTTATTTATTCTAGTAAGCTGGTTTGTCTAGCTGACCTGGTGGCAACTGCCCAATTCTATCTTCTGTAGAAATTGTCATTTGGAGGACAGAGGAGAAACATCTCAACGTGTTTCAACCGGGGTTCTTTAATCAATGAGAATTCATGGTATTTTTTTTAAAATGTTTATTGGGTACTTATCTTGCTTCAAAAGGGTAATACAAATGTCATTTCTGATTGTTTCCCCTCCCTTAAATAGTTCTCAGGTGCTACCAAGGAGATCTTATGCATCAGCTTCAGGTACTTTATGTGGCTATTTGGGTCTCTATCTCTGTGATTCAATTCCTTCTCTTCTCTCTTGAGTTGTGCATTGGGTATTTTATTGAAGTGTTTATAATTTATTTATTACAATCTTGTATTCCTTAAATACTGATCATTCCTGACGAAGCTGTGATGTGGCATAGCTTGAATGTACTATGTGGCATAGCTTGAATGTACTATGTATACATCTTACTCTTGCTGAACAATTTGCAATACAGCATGTTCTTTCATCTTCTGCCTTACTGTTCATGTTGAATGTAACTTTGTTGTATCTACTCTTATAGGGGCATCTATGTATTGATTGATTGATTGCTGTCTGAAAACATAAATAATTATGAAGAAAAAAATAATGTTCCTTCTTTTCAATAACCCCTAGTGAAAGCATTTGATTTGTTGTCTTCTAATTGTTTTATGTTCATGAAACTCCAAGCCTCCCGATATTTTGTTTGGGCTTAGCGTTTTATGATTATACTAGAAATCATATAAGAACTTGTTAGATGTTAAAATTGGATGTTCTAGATTCTTTCATCCATGATGTTATATTTTACATGAGTTTGCTGGGTTTTACATTTTTCTTAGACTCTTTCATCAATGATGTTATATTTTACAAGAGTTTGCTGGGTTTTACATTTTTCAGAGGATACTTGTATAACTAGTATAATCATAGTGTACTTGTTTCAATTCCAATGCTTGCAAATATCTTTCAGACCTTCCTCCGCACCAAGAGATTGGAATGCCCTCTCTATCACCTACAATGACTGAGGTATGTATCCTTCTGAAGCTCATGAGTTTGTTATACGGTGTCTTATTGTTTCTGCCTGCTGATTCACAATTATATGTAGGGCAACATTGCAAGATGGTTGAAGAAAGAAGGGGACAAAGTTTCTCCTGGTGAAGTTCTGTGTGAAGTTGAAACTGTAGGGTTTTTGTGCTATTGACATTGTAGACTTTTGTATATTATGACCTTTATGTGGGCCTTGACATCTCAATGCATATCTTTTGAAGGATAAAGCAACAGTAGAAATGGAATGCATGGAGGAAGGTTATCTTGCCAAGATAATACGCGGGGATGGAGCAAAAGAAATCAAAGTTGGAGAGGTATTGAACTCTAGTTACAAGTTTAAAACCCCCCCTTCAAAAAAAAAGGGTGCTGTTAATTTTCTACATGGTGCTCCATAAAATGTGTCTGTACATAGGGAAAGTTTATTGGTTTTCACCCTAAGCTTTACATGCCAGAGATAACAGTCTAAATAACACGGACAATTTTTTCGTAGATAATTGCTATAACTGTTGAAGATGAGGATGATATTGCAAAGTTTAAAGATTATCAACCTTCTGCTTCCAGTGCCAGTGCTGCCCCTGCTAAAGAACCATCTGCCCCTCCCCCACCAAAGAAAGAGGTGGCAGATGAGCCTCCCCGAGAACCTGAGCAAAAGTCTTCCAAACCTAGTGCATCCCTTTCATCGGGAGATCGCATATTTGCTAGTCCTCTTGCTAGACAGTATGCTGAAGAGAAAAATGTGAGCTAAGAAATGCCATGATTGAATGTTGTTTGATCAATAATAGAACTAAGCCATTTTGAAGATACATGACGATTTTTTTGTCAACCATACAGGTTCCCCTCTCGAGCATTAAAGGAACAGGACCTGAAGGGCTCATTGTTAAGGGTGATATTGATGATTACTTGGGTATTATTCTGTGTCTCTTTCTGTGTACATAGTCATTGTGGGTCTTTTTGTGTGCGCCATTTTGTTGCATTGCCCTTAGCTGATTGATTTGATTTGGATAACAAGCTTTGTCATCCGATGCAGCTTCTGGTGTTAAGGAGGTTTCAGCAGCCTCAAAGACCAAGGTTGTGGATGCAGCTTTGGATTACACCGACATTCCTGTCTCTCAAATAAGGAAGGTAGCGCATGAAATCAAATTCCTCTTATAAAATGGTGTTCTGAGATGCATCACCAAAAAAAGTAGCGTTCTGAGATTTATTGGTTGACACTTGGGTGCATTAATCTTAGATCAATCTGTTCAGGCTGTCTTTTTGTTGTGATGAGGTAGTTACCTTTCACAGAAAATGGAACCTTGATTATTGATCTGTTGGTAGGATTGAATATTTGAATTCGGGACATAACTATTACTCTACTAGCTGACAAAAGTTATGTCCAATTTTTGTGTTGCATCCATTACTATATATTTCTTAAAATTTATATGCAAGTGCTTTTGGATAATTAAATTTGCATACATCCAGCCTTTGTTTTATATGGTCATTTTGGGCCTTTTATTCCAGCATCCTTACTTTGTTCTTACTTGTATTCTCTTTTATGTAATGCTTTTCCATAAATAATTTTTCACGGTGCAAGTGATGTTTGTTTATTTGAAACCAACTGTATATATTGACAGATCACTGCTTCTCGCCTACTGTTGTCCAAACAAACTATTCCTCATTACTATTTAACAGTAGATACATGTGTTGACAAGCTCATGAGGTTAGTTTCTCTATTGCAATGGCGCATCTATGGTAGATGATATTGGCTTCGTTTGGAAACTCGTTGAGAAAACGGACACAGATTCCGAGGTACTTTATGTGAGAGGAATTTTGTCTCGGCTTGCGTGAGAATGGATTTTGGGAGCCAAAACGGCATTCCTAACGGAATACCAAACGCAGCCATTATGCAATACATATAGCCAACCTTATTCAGAGGGATAAGGCTTCTTGTCATTGTTTATTTTAAGCTACTTATGCGCAGTTTGCGTGCCCAACTCAACTCATTGCAAGAAGCATCTGGTGGAGCACGGATTTCAATTAATGACCTTGTAATCAAGGTATTACATTTGTCTCTGACCAATATAATTGTGCTTAGATATGTAGATTGTCTTTTTTGAGATGCTAAGTTTCAATTGAAAAGTCCAATGTGGAATTAGCTGCTTGACATGAAAAGGCAAGTTTTTGTGACCTCCAAAATCATTCTGAATGGCTTCTCTTTTATCTGTTTTGAACATGACGTCAGACTTGATGGTTTGTTAGATTTGTTGTGTCCCATGAGCCTCCTACTTGTTTTTGGCCACATTAAGGACTTCTTTATATTCTGTTTGTGACATCTTATAATATTAATACATGAATTTTAGGCTTAAATGATTTTATGGAGGAGCAGGAGGTGTTGTGGAAGGTTATATCTATCGAGAGGGTAACTTGCTCTGTCAATGAAAAAGAGAGAAAAGGGGTAGTGGCTGGAAAGACAGCAAGTGAACTTGACACAAACTTCTTTCTTGTGTCAAAACATAGAATACAAAGTGCTGTTAGTGGATTTGGCCCTACTATCACATGATCACGCTTCTAAACCTTTGGAATCCTGGCTAAAACTTATGGTGGATTTCAGCATAGGTCTTCATATTGTTGACTTGATGTGTTCACATCAACTTTGTTTGGTTTATTTTATTTATTACAGGCTGCTGCTTTGGCTCTTCGTAAAGTTCCTCAATGCAACAGTTCATGGTCAGATGATTATATTCGCCAGTAAGTCAAAAGTTTTATCTGCAAGTTCTGTCATCAAATTTTTTTATCCCATCTGATTTAACATGTAAATATTCTGTTTTATGCAGGTATCATAATGTGAATGTTAATGTTGCTGTGCAGACTGATCATGGACTTTTTGTTCCAGTGGTCAGGGTAAGTCGCTCTCTCTGTTTAATAGAACCACATTTATTTCTTTATTTTTAATTGCGGTGCCTCACACCTGCCTTATTGGTTATATTCGCAGGATGCAGACAAGAAAGGCCTCTCAAAGATAGCAGTAGAGGTCAAACAATTGGCATCAAAAGCCAAAGAAAACAGCTTGAAACCCCAAGACTATGAGGTAGTAGAAGCCCATGTGAATGCTTATTGGCCTGTGAAAGATGATCTCATTTTGACCTGTGGATTTTCGGCTGATTCACTCTGCAGGGAGGTACATTTACAGTTTCCAACTTGGGAGGACCTTTTGGCATCAAACAGTTCTGTGCCATTGTCAATCCACCTCAGTCTGGCATTCTTGCGGTTGGATCTGGTGAGAATTCTATAGGGTCGTCTGATCTATTAATCTCTTAACCAGTTGTCGTTTTTTATCTTCACACTGGGTACTTCGTCATCTACTTTAACAGCTGAGAAACGGGTCATACCGGGTTCAGGACCTGGAGAATATAATTTTGCTTCATTCATGTCGGTAACTCTCAGCTGTGATCATCGCGTAGTAGATGGTAATACTTCTTGATCAGAGCTTCAATCGTCAAGCCAATTAAATATGAATTAGTGAGTTGGTCTTAATGGCACATCTATTTTGTTTGTTCAGGTGCAATTGGTGCTGAATGGTTAAAAGCATTCAAAAGCTATATTGAAAATCCAGAGTCGATGTTGCTGTAAGATTACACTCATAAAGACTTGCTCAACAATCTTTTCGACTGATTATTAAGGCGGGAGTGGGATTAAGTTCATCTGGGCTCTATCCACGTACCCCTTTAGGTTTGGTGGATTGTATTCCTGATCAATCTTCGATTCAAGTCTTTGCCCTTTTTGTCCCAAGTTTAAATCTTTTCTCGGAAGATGAATTTCGCAATTCTGTATTTTGAATAATCAGGATCGGAAGGGACATTTGATACATTTTGAAATTTTCCTTTGAGGCTGATTGGCGCCTGAGATTTTCCTGGTAGACTTTTGTGAATGATTGGCAATTCTCTTGAGAGAGATGCTATAATTTCTTGGTTACAATAAGGGGTAGAGCGGGCTCTTTCCCTGAAATAATAATAATTTGTTAATATGAAGGCATTTTGTTGGGGCCATATTCTAATCGCGCTTGTTCTTTCTGAGAAGGATAAACTTGTATCCTTACATTCCAAGGCCATTTCATACAATCCAACATGGAACGGTGCCTCTGCCGACTCCGATGGCTATTTATTACAATAGCAAAACAATGATCGCTTGCTTATACACCAAAGTCTTCATATATTTCTATTATTCTATACTGAATGATTCGCTAATAACTGACGTCAAAAGCACGCTTAGTATTTAGCTCTGTAGTTATAACACTTCATCTTCGGCTGCAAAGACCAAGCATATTTTAAGATGGGCAATGCATCGTGACAAAATTCTTCAAGCAAGCTGCCGGACAGTACTCCTTCCCTCCAATATTTAAAGTAAAAGAAAGTTCCCTATATCATTTTTCTCCAATTAATTTGATTAATTTATAAATTGATTTCCGAAATAATTATATATTTTCGAATATATATTATAATTAAGTAATTTATTTATTTTTTTAATCCCTAAAAAAATATATCAACCGAATGCAGTATAACATAGTACGGAAATGACCGATTGGTCCCTTGCTCAACGTTTGACTATAAGCAAACTCAATAAAAAGGCAGTTTTTGTTTGAATTCTTTCAAAAGGAGCTGTGACCCGTTGAGAGCTACACAGAAAATTGCAAGAAACAAGAAGGCCGGTAGGAAGAAAATTACAGATGAATAATCTGTATTCTATAATATAGGAAGAAAATTCCTCCAACTAGCATGGATGACAGTGCCAGCAGCATGTTCATGAGTTTAATGCACCACAAGGGATTGTATTTTGGGGAAAAAACACTACCAGGAATAGAGGCATAAGCATCATCAACCACGGTTTCCTCATAGTTCTATTAAGCAGTAGTCAACCATAAACGCTAAGTGGATGCTTAAGTTGGGGTTCGAGGCAACCTTTGGATGGCGATTACTAAGAGCTCAAATAAATTAGCCAAACCCACAAAAACTGACTCCAGCAAATTCTAGTCCATGTTGCTGATTCAATTTGAGCTGTAAGTTTCTCATCATCACAACCACAAAACAACGCAAGTCGTGTAAACTTACAATCAATGGTGCTGCTGACATTAAATTATTTGGAAAACAATACACGAAATAAAAAACGAGAAGAGAAGAAAGGAAGCATTGAAAAGATCAATCAAGGGAAGATCAGGGTTCCCGTTACATAACACAGCTATTTCATGCGTCCAACCGAATTACGAGAAAATATAACCCCATGTCCACTACTAGCAGAAATCAGATGAATAATGACATGCAATTCATTAGCCATTCACTGTAAGCCAATTTAACTTCCCTAAAGCAATTTCCAAACTTGACATCATTTGATTATGATGGCAAAAAAAAAAAAAAATTGAAGCGTTATGTGACGCAGAATACATGCATGGAACAAACTTAAGACAATTTGCGAAAGACAAGATCTTCAATTTGTGCACACTCCTCTAGTTCCTACCTGAGCCTCGTAAATTCACAATCTCATCTGATAAAGTACGGCATCAATCCACTATCAGTAAATAAATAATCATATTGACTTACAGATCTCCTAAGCCCATATATCTCAAGAGCATTTGCTTAGTGTTCGTATATATCACAAAAATGACAAAACATATCACAGTATTTTTAAAATCTCTTGCGCATTCACAAGCTAGCTGATGCTATGAACAAAATTGTATCTCTCAAAATTATTCATTATGGCGTAATTTGACCGATTTCAATGGATCGGTTAGCCATCATCGAGAGGAAATTATGCATTCAAACAATAATTTGCGACAGCCGATTTAAAATCAGCTGCCACACACTGTAACCTATTGTCTACAACTTGTACTTTCAATACTCACTCAAAATTGATATGAAAGGAATAAAAAATAAGAGCTCACACAAAATAAGCTCTTCATATTGGCACATAGCGCTTCAACACCTGCTTCGCCGTCACAGCCGCTCCCGCCACAACCCCACCAACGGCTCCCGCTACCGCAGCCGATCTCACTCCTCTAGCAGCTCGATACAATGCACCCGTGCCAAGCCCTGCAGCCATACTGTTCCAGACATCATCGGTATCCCTGACGGCCTGAATCCCGCTCTCGATACCGGCATACATCAACCCAATCACGCCAAGTCGGTTGCCCCAAGACCGACCAGCATGGCCAGATGAGTTCAGAACCCGGTTAATCCGAAGCTTTGTGGTGTCACCAGATTCAAATGATTTAACTCCATCGACAAGTCCAAGTCCAGCGCCAACAACGGCGCCGGCGACGTATCCACAGCCAGTGTAGAAGGTGAGGTTCTCACCCCAGGATCGGCGCTTGCGGCGGGCCTCTTCGACGAAAAGATGCTCGGGGGACGTCGGAAGCTGGTAAAGGTTTCGCATAGGTACCTCGAGGTCCTTGTAGGGATTGTACAGGCGCGTTTGATTGGGCAATCCGGATTCTGGGTCGCGATCGGGAGTCTGGTACGCCATTGGTGAGGCTTCCAGACGCTCGGGTTAGGGTTTGGGGATCGAAGTGAGAGAGAGACCGAGAGAGGAACACACCAACGCACGGAGGAAACTCTCGAGCTTCCTTGGGCCAGGGAAAAGGAAGCGAGAAACTTGGGGGCTAGGGTAGAGACTAGAGAGGATCGGTCCAATTTGACTACTAATAATCACGGACCGGGTTCATTTTTGGACCGGAAGTGGTTTATTCCACGCAATTTCAAATAAGATTCGCTATCAGACAGTTCTTTCCTTTGTCGCTTTTTCCTCCTCCCTGTTTTTATTAATTTTAAGGCGGCGTCCTATTATTTTTTTTATTGGCTTCGATCAATGAATCCCCCCCCTTTTTTTTTTATAAAATTGTTAAAAAATCTATCCTTACAAAATTTATGATCCAAAAATACTTAAAATTTGTATGAATACTTGTGCGCATGCAACTTATTTTTATCTGATGCAATTATTTTTTTGATCGTGTACAACTTATTTTGAAGCGCAAAATGAGAAACATTAATTTCTACCTCATGATACATGGAATACGGCTAGAAAACAACTAGTAAAAATGGGTTGTAGCCACTAGTCCTTGGCTATGTTTGGCGTTTGAACAATATATTTTTCAGTTTGGTTATGTTTTTTTAGGCCTTGAGAGTTTATTCTACCGAAAGGAATCAGTCTATCACAATGATAAACTTTAAGTCTTGAATTCTTGCTAAAACAAATATCCACGTTTGATACTTAACAATTTCTTAAATAAAATTGTCTCCTACAAGAAGACACATATACTTAGAAAAAGCAATAATCTTTTTGGGGCCACCAAACCTCAAATTAAAATTATTATTTTTTATTTTGAGAGTTGACCAAGAGTAGGAACCCAGTTAGAATAGTATTCTTTTTTTTTTGACAAAAAAAAATAAATTTTCTTTCAACAGTTGTATCATGTATGAACCGTTTTTTTCTCGACTTACATGTGAATGTTTGAATTAACTTGTTTTAAGCGATTTTACAAAGTTCTAGACATATATGTGAGATGAATTTTATTTCAACTTATGTAAAAGCGACTTTAAGTGCTTTTGGAGGTTTTTCATAGAAGCAAATATAATGGTAATAATAATGGTGGTAGTAGTAATAAATGGAGTTCTTCTATTTATGGTGCCAGAGAAAGAGAAAGTATGGTTTGTTACATTTCAGAGTGACAACCCAAAACATCATGATTGAACTTACAAGGAACGAGAGTTAATGGCGGAGCAACTTCCGAAAGACCAGCAGCTTTCTATCTCATCAATATCTTGCTTGTTTGTAACTAGCTCAATTTCACTTGCGCTGCTGCATTTGCTGCTCAGAGAATTCATGGGTTTCCTATGCTGCCTTCTCTCCATTTCCACATTAACAATGCTACTCATTGCCTCTTGATTCTACATATTACAGAACCATCACTTAAAAAACCAATTTACCTGCTCCTCTTGTCTTTTTTTTTTTTTAACTTTCCGTGTAATTTACAACTTACAGGCTTTAGTTATGCTACTCTTTTGATCTAACCAGGAAGGAAATTCGGAGATGTGAAAGCGGAAAGACTCATCTTCATTGTTTCAAGGACCATAGGAATAGTGGGGAAAATGGTAAAAAGTATCGGTTTAAAAATTTTATTCACTTGTTTCACAGAAAAAAAAATTTTTATTGACTTGAAGGATTTGGATTATGGGTACTTTGTGTATAAAAATTCTGTAGAATATTAGTACTTTTTGTGTCTAAAAACGTACCATGATGTCCTTCTAACCAATATAATTTCAAAACATGAATTTTTCACTGATTTTCCCCCTTTTTTTCAAAGTTATCACCGGTACATGAATTTACAATAAAATATTAAAAACGTCAAGAAGAGGTTGACTGACTAACCTGGCTCTCAAATCTTCCATCGTTGTCAGTGACTTCTTTCACATATCTGTCTTCTTCCAAATCTTTGAGTCGATCCAACTCCGGCAAAATGACTGAGCCAAGACTTGGTCTGTCTCGTTTCCTCAATTCACAACATTTCAAAGCCAACATAGCAAGTGATAAAGTCTCTTCAACAGGCCAATCTGTCACACTTGGATCAAGCACCTCTGGAAATTTGCCCGTTTGGATAGCCTTTTCAACCAGGTGAGACAAACCCATAGGAGGCTTTGCTGTAATAATCTGAAGCAGCATTACACCTAAGGAATATACGTCTGATTTTACACCCAACAAACCTGTTTGTTGATACTCTGGGTCAATATAACAGAATGTACCGGCTGCGGCTGTCATACGATATTGAGTGGTTTTGTCAGTTACAGATGGAGGAACAAGCCTGGCCAAACCCACATCACTGATCTTGCTCTTGTAGTTCTTGTCTAAGAGTATATTTGCAGGCTTGAGGTCTCGGTGCACCAGTGGTTCAGGCCTTGTTTGGTGAAGGAAGTGAAGGCCAGTGGCAATTTCGGCTGCAATCTGGAATCGAAGTTTCCATGGAATTGGTGGGGTGTTATCCTTTTGGAAGAGACGGTCTTCTAAGCTTCCATTATCCAGATATTCATATACAAGGCATCCATACTCTGGGCAGGCGCCTAGGAGAAGAACCATGTTAGGATGTCTTATGGTGCTCAAGACTTCAACCTGCATTGAGATAATCATGATAGAAGATAACTGAGAATGTGATTCATAGTCCTGATGGATGATGCTAGATACATGAGTTTATTGAACTCAACAAGTAGAACTCTAAAGCTATGGAACAATTCCTGAGTTTAGCCTAATTATATGTTTCGACACAAAGATATAAACCTTTGTTTTGCAGTCTATTTATTTGAGCGAATACACTAAACGAGGTCACCTACTCGTGTAAATGTTACACCTTAGTTGCAATGTTGATGGGGAAAGCAAGTAACACCTTTACCTGACATGTAATATGTTACTCAACCTAGTCTAGGCTTTTATAAGAGTAATGCATTTCTTGATATTTAACCCTACGAGATCATATTTTCACAGATTGGTATGGATATTTGAGTCACTATCAAATTTGTGAATAACAGGTTCTAATTTGACAAAAAAAAAAATCTCATTTTGCCATCAGAAATGAAATCTCAAGCTTAAATTTGTCACAACATGACGTTCATTTCTCTAAGAATCTGCAAAAAGAAAATTATTGCCTCTTGAAAGAATTGCTTCTCCCCTGATGTTATGTCTGGTCTCAAGACCTTGATGGCAACGACAGTGTGATCCAGCATCCCTCTAAAAACAGGTCCATATCCACCTTCACCAATTATCAATGAACCGTCAAAGTAGTTTGTTGCGACCTCAATTTCTGAAATATCATATCT